>JASAND010001680.1:0-35558 GCA_030248195.1 Trissonchulus latispiculum
ACATATATTCATATAAAAATATGAAATTATTTTTGAGATTGTTTCCGTGATTGAATTCAGTCATCACAAGCTATAGTATTATTTTTCGGAAATTTGTTTTGACAACCAAACGGTACATTCATAATAAACCTTCAATGCAAATATGTACCTCAGTTTCCGGAGTGTTACTGACATTGGTTTTCTGTAAAAACTTTTCCGTCATATTTCCTCTCCACCACTGCAGCCTGTATTTGTCCATTTTTCGCTCGTTATACAGGTTGTGATCGTGATCAATTTCACACGATTGAAACATGTATGCCCCTCCTACACAGTAGAGAGACAACAAAATGAACAGTCCAACATGGGAAAACATGAATCGCATAAAAAGTCTTCCATATTTCCCGCAGCACCCTTTCTTCTTCTTTTTGCTTTTTGACCGTTCCTGTTGTGTATTGTCTGTCTAAAATTCCAAAACTTAAGATATTGAACAAAACACTAGAATGAAGTTCAAATTCTTCAGGCTAATTACTTACACCAAGAGTACATAATAGATAAGAGTATGACAACAGGCAGGCTCTCTGTTATCAGAGCAAAAACTATGCTATGCGCGCTATCGGCTAACCCCCCCACAAATTGACCCCCTCTCACACCGCCCCTATATGGGTACATAGTTCCAAACGGGGGTCGCTCACTGCTTTGCATAATTACACGTTATAATTAACCGAGGCCTAATTTGGGAACAGGGTGCAAGCGTGTATGTTTAACATATGCATGTAGAAAACATACTAAGCGAGTGAGCGACCCCCGTTTGGAACTATGTACCCATATAGGGGCGGTGTGAGAGGGGGTCAATTTGTGGGGGGGGTTAGCCGATAGCGCGCATAGCATAGTTTTTGCTCTGATAACAGAGAGCCTGCCTGTTGTCATACTCTTATCTATTATGTACTCTTGCTTACACACAAAGATTTATTAAATCGATGCTTGTTACCTACGTTATACAAACCATTAGCTTGTCAATCAGCTATTTTTTGATTTTTCTATTACTTTCTATTTTTTTATCATATATCTATTTTCGTTGCGTAGTCTTTGATCTGTATTCTCCACGACGTATTAAACTGATAGCGGCCAAGAGTTACGCAAGAACAAGAGACCGATACCGCAGAAAATAGGAAAACCGCTACATTTCACCAATGTAACTTACGAGCTAGTTGCTTTACTCTTTATTCTAACTTAAACGTAAAACTTAAGTACACTATACTCAAGTGCAGTACAAAATATTACAGTGAAATATTGCAGTGATATTACCTATTATTAGAATGAAATATCAACCAAGAATGCAGATACTTACGTCATTCCATCTTTTTCTCGTGATTGCCATACTTGCAGTAAAACCTAAAGCAAATCAATTTTGGTACTCCGTAGGTCATGCAATCCTTCAAGGGTGAAAAAATTTACAGTTAAATGTGATTAAAAATATTCTTAAAATTGACTGACTGAAAAATGGACAGACTACAGCAATTTAATGAAGTTGTTTTGTAGTTCCAAGTCAAATGACGTCAATGGGACAACGATCGCAACTTATCAATTTCAGTCCAGGTAGATATAAGTTATAGACTGGAAGCTTTAATGTCTATAGAAGAGAACCAAAAGGGGCTCTGAGCAAGTCAAAACCTATTACTGCAAGAGTTTGCCTTTCCAGTAACTGTTACGAGACCTAAAGCAGTAGGGGTTGCCTGGAGATCACTTGAGATTATGGTTGACTAGTAACATGGTGATTAGCTAATCCATCAAAAATTCCAAGCACTTCGAGGCTAAGAGAACTGGATGGGTAAGCTTCACAGAAATTATCTGCAGATGTGTGCTCAGGAATTTCTGCTGACAAAGCTTGTCATGGACATAGGAAACTGTAGTTAACTAAAGACTAACACTGTGAAATGGCTCAAGAGCTAACAACACATCTTGCCACTATTTGTTGTTGAAATACTTTGTTGTAATATAGCTAATTATGCGACATTATGTATATATATTAAAATATTTATTTATACATATTACATATATATTAATAAATATATAAAATTAACAATATTAAAAATTTGCTAATTTGCTTAGCCCTGGAATCAACACTTGTACGGAAATGCTTACGGTAGCGGTATGCATGCTGCAGTGGCAATTATTTCTTTCAATTCAATCATTCTGAGGGGTCTACCCCTAAAGAATAAGTTTCAAAGGGATCAACTCCAGAATTCAATTCACAGAAATTGCAAATTTTTTCACATTTTTAGCCAAAAATAGGTAAAAGGATTTCACCAATTTTCAGGAGATGTTTAGAAAAAATTCAAAAATTTGCTAAAAACGTGGAATCTTTGGTGAAAACCGCAAAACCCCTTTTACCTTTCTCGCTGAGGCGATCTCCCGCATAATTAGTAGTGATGTGGATCGGATCGGATCGGCACCCAAAATCACCTACCGATCCGATCCGGCAAATGGCCGGCGATCCGATTCGATCCGATCCGATCCAGCCCCGGATCGGACCGATCCGATCCGATCCGACCATAATTTTTATTTTCAATTGCAGACACTTAAATTGTTATATTCCCAATTTCCCCTGATTTTGCAAAACTCTTCATCAAACTTTGCATCTAAATTTTAAGAAGTCATGAGAAACTGCAGCTGCAGAATGATGTGCAGTCACTTTGAGAAATAACGATTTGTTGTTTAAGATTTAGTGAGAATTTCACAAAAGATAGTGAGAAGTGAGAACTATACAAAGATAAGATAACATTGAAGTAGTATTCGATCCGTTACTATGGTGGATATACGTTGCTTTTTGAAATCATTCAAGAACATAAATGAACATTTTGATTTCTTCTTATGAGCATAAATGAACTTCTCCACCCTGACTTTGTTTAAAACTCCAACTTGCCCTCTCGAACTGCTTTGTATCCTGACCTAAAACTACGATCTCGTTTCCTAAATCGATATCATTGGAAGCTTTTTGATCTCCGACTGCATAATCATCTCCGATAACCAATCATGCAGATATCTCAAGCGTTTAAAATCGTTGCTGTTCCAAAGTTTTACTTTGTATTGCTGCTTCCAAATGATCTCACAGACATTTGATCATCTTTGAAGGATTCTCTACACATAATGACCTCATACCTCAGCACGTCATTTGGCATACTTGAACTGGCAACTTCTGTTCACAATTTGTTGGGGATCCGTTTCAAGCAATCGACTAAACGCTAAGTTTTTTCTTATTTCATTGTCACTTGTGTCTGTGTGTGGGAAATATTTATAAATAGTTTTCCACTAAGCATAAGTCATACATAAAATGAATAGCACTGCACTGGACAGCAGACTTGGTGTAGTTTAGCGGCAGAGACAGAGGGAGAGGGCAGTTTTTGTGCCTCTAATATTAATTGTTAAAACATGGTAAGTATCTATATGAAACATTTTTGATTAGATACAGCAATAGTATGGGAGGTGAAAAAGGCCCTCCTTTGCGATTTCTGTATCTTAATCAACGGTGTTGTATGAAATATTATACCCTCCTAACAGACCGTATATTTCCTTCTATCCTGTCTTAGAGCTCGCTATCCCACCGACTCCATTTCTGCAGCCACACTTTTTTCCCCTTTTGCCTTTCGAGCGGGCTTTCAGTTTTTCAGCCTACTTAGTTGCTATTGCCATGCGGGGGGCAGCTGCATTCGGAAAAACGAATGTAGTTGCCTTGGGAGTGACTGAAATAACCGTACGGTAGCTTGCTCGGGGATCACGTTTTCTGTCCGTGATCTTCCTCTCTCCGCCTCTCGACTGCGGTCTGCGGGGAGGACCACTTACGGGCCGCAGTGCGTGCCTATTAGTGGTGGGCCATTTGAAAAAAAAAAAAAAAAAAAAAAAAAAAAAAAATAACATTGAAGTAACTAGGGTTTAAGACAAAAAATGTGCTTACAAACTTTGGTCGTATTTATAAGCAAGCAATGTATATTTTAACATCGTTGAAAACTGGAGACAACATCGAAAATCGGGAAAAATCCGGAATCCCGGGTTTTATATATTTACGGAAAATCTAAAATTGTCAAAGGTTTGCTAAAATCTGTGCACATTGAAGATTTAATTTTCGTGATCAAATAGATCTGGTTCCGCTTCATATTTTTGCACTTACGTGTGTACAACCTTTTCAACCAAAGTGCACCCAATTTTCGGAATTTTCGGTTTTTCAAAATTTCCGAAATTTAAATATTTTAATGCTCAAGATATAGTTATCATTTAAAAGCTCTTGACAATCTGCACACGTTTAATAATACAATGATTTCCCAAAATGCACTCTTCCGAAATTCATGAAAACGAGATTTTTCCAGATTTAAATGTTTTCCATGACCAACAGTTATGGAGCTATGGGTCTTGACGAGTTCGTCGAGAACCTTTGTAATACAACTATATAGATCCCAGAAATGCACCTTGTTTTCGAAATTCACCTCCATCTATGAATAGTGAACTCAAGAAATTGGTAATTTTCAAGTATTGGTTCCAGCTCATAATTAGCTTTTAACTAATATATACCCTATCATTCAAATGCAAGTGCAAAACTATGCACCTGGAACAGCTCTATACGATCATGGATACAAAATTTTGAATGTGGTCAAATTTTGAAAAAATTAAAAATATTAAATGTTATATAAATATTAGTAACCGAAGTATTATTAACCGAAGTTTCCACACACAATTTTTACCGGAGTTTGCACACAATTTTGGTCGTACAATAGCATATAAAAAAGTGCAAGACGGATTTTGCAGATTTTCCACTTCTGACCAGACGCACTTGGGCGGAAAATTTTCCTTCCAATTTCAGACAACGTTCCTATTAGTTGAGAACTTTTAATCATAATAAGACATAATACCAGAATAAGTCACTCTGAGCTGTCAGCGGTACTGAATTTAAAAAGCGAAACTGACTGTCCAAAAATTAATTAGCAGGAAATATTAGAGAGCTATTCCATTTGACTCTTTTTTATATATACCTACATATAAAAAATTTATTTATCCAGAGACAGAGCATTAAACAAAAACATTAAAAACAGAAAATTCAAAATTTGAACTAAATTCCGGAAACATTTTGAAAATTTCTTCGAAAAAATTTTGCAATTTTGTAAAAAATTGGTACAAATTTTCAAAATTTGCCTCATTTGCCGGATCGGCGATCCGGAAAAATCAAGCCGATCCGATCCGGCCGATCCGATCCGAAAATTTGTCGATCCGATCCGATCCGATCCGACCCCGGATCGGTCGATCCGATCCGATCCGCCGATCCGATCCACATCACTAATAATTAGTATTCCTCCTTCCTTGGCGAGGCTCGTCCTTATACGAATTATTAGAGAGCCGCCTGGACAAAAATTTGCTTAGCAGTCAGGGGTTGTGTTAAGTTGCGACAGCTCTTGTAGTGGAGGTAGTGCCGTTGTTAGCAGACATGTGCAGGAGGGAAAGCTCCGGGTGGGTGAGCCGGCGGCCGCCGGATAACCGGATTTTTCCTGTTGTGAGGGGGTGAGAGACCCCTCTGGGGGGAGCTGAGGTCTGGGGGGGTGACACCCCCCACCCCCCACCCCACCCCCAAACCCCCACAAGCACGTATTGTATGGTTGTTAGTCACGCAGGCTTCTCCATTATATTATTACAAAAGCTTTTCCTTTCACAATTTCAACTTTGATCAGCCGCTGTGTGTGAGTACAATGAGAGGAAAGACTACTGTGTCTACTGGGGCCGATGTTATCAAGCATCTCAACCCGGGTTGAAACCTCAACCCGGGTTGAGATTGGGGTTGAAAATTTCGACCCAATGTTATCAAAACAGGGTTGAATAAACCCGGGTTGAAATATCAGGGGCCAATGTTATCAAAGTTGGGTTGAGTTCAACCCGGGTTGAACCCATTTTTGGGTTCAACCCTAAAATTTTGGGGTTGGCTAAACCCCGATGGTCAACCCTATGTTATCAAACTTTGTTGGGGTTGGGTTAGCTTAACCCGGGTTGACCTGTTTCAACACTGTTTTCAACCCAATTTTCAACCCAGTTTTTAACCTTGGTTTCCCAAAGCACCTTAGTTTGAAGCAGGCACAGGTTTGCAATGCCTTGCTCCCACAAACTGCAGCTTCACAGACACTTGTATATATATATATTCACACCAATGCCAACTTACCATTAGTGGCAATAATTTAAGAAATATCGATTGTGGGGAAAAAGGCAATGAAAAAGGAAATGTTTTGCTTTAAGAAAAGATTCGTTCACCGTTGTATAATGTTTATTATTGGTAGAATGTGGTATTTTAAGAGACTGTTTTGCAGACTATGGTCACGTTAACTTTAACTCAATGTAAATTGATTGATAAAACAAAATTGACAAAATAAAATTGATGAAACTAAACGAGATCGTTGTTCTCTGTTATTTCAACCCGGGTTGAAATCTCAACCCTCCTCACCGATTAGGGTTGAGATTCGGCTATTTCAACCCGAAAACCAACCACAATTTTGAACCCAAATTTAATGATAACAATGGGTTGAAACTCAACCTGAGTTTCAACCTCAACCCTGGGGCCAATGTTATCAAAATCGGGTTGAGTTCAACCCAGGTTGAACCCATTTTTGGTTTCAACCCTGAAATTTTAGGGTTGGCTAAACCCCGCTGCTCAACCCAATGTTATCAAACATTTTTGGGGTTGGGTTAACTTAACCCGGGTTGAGCTATTTCAACCCCGATTTGAACCCAGGTTTCAACCCCAAAAAGGGCCTTAGCGATAAGAATGCTGCTGTTCCAACTGCTGCTGAAATTCAAGGCGTGTAACGGAAAATTACTATAAACGCAACTTACATTTGTAGCGATAAATAATTATGCTAAACTCTTAGTAGTAGTAGTTTATCATGCGCTGATATAGTAGCAAATAGAACACTCATTGCGACCACAAAAATGGCGAAACAAATTTATGTAAAGAAAAGGGTATTTGGGGGTCGTTTCAATCCTCCTTTCTCTACAGATTCAGCACAAGCTAAGAAAGATCTACGTTGAATACTGGCTCGATACAAGCGATTCCCGAACTATTCGAGAGCATACACAGGGGTCGTACTAATAATCTACCTAACAACAGATCCAGATGTTCAACTCGCAGTCTATGTCCCTATTTTCTAGCGATCTAAACTTTTGGTCTGTTCACACTCTCTCGCTCACGCGCAGGTAAAGCCAATTCACGAATAAATTAAATTATTAGTTTAATGAAATGATCACCAATTATAATTGTACAGTTCATCAGATTATCTACAGTTTAAAATAACAAAGATACTGATACATAGGTAGGTACGTACAGGATACCAGACAATACAAGATCAGACAAACACAATACAGACGGTTTGAATTAAGTTAGATCCCGATTTTGTTTTTAAACCTCAAGTTTTAGTGACATCTTTCTAAAAAACTCAGTTTGCATAATATTTCCTTTTCGCACTCTTGGCTAGTCAAACTCACAAGTCAAGCTACCTTGTTGAGTCCTGAATCCTTGTGTGTCGTGTGAGATCCACGGAAGCGATGACAGGTCCTTCGCAGGTTTGAGGATAAGTACGCACAGAAATAGGCAATCAGAGAAAAGGTAAAGAAATAACCCGAGTCGTGGCTGCCCCGGCACAAAATTAAGCACAATGCTAACCGGTCTCTCCCAATAACGGGCCCTCGGTTAACAGATCAGAAACAAGTACCAACCGGTCTCTCCCACACGGGCCCTCGGTTGTACGTAATACCAGCAGAAGACGCAAAGCCAGAAACAGTGAAAAGACGACTAACTTCCACGGCGGCCAAACCACGACTGACTTTGAATTTTCGGAAATTTCGGAGTTTGGGGAAGACCTGTCAATCAAAAGGTGTGTGACGTATAAGGCGGAGCTTGCGGCTCCCTTTCGTGTAGTGCGTTTCTCGTGTGTGTGTGTTATCATACGTCACTTCTCTGTGACGTATGAACTCAGCTCTCGGGGTGAAGGAGGCTCCCAAAAATCCCAAACTTGGACGCATTAACCCCACTTAGTTTCCTGGGGATATAAGTCCCCAAATTTTGAGCTTTCTCGCAAACAAACCCATAAATTTCCAACTGGAATTTCCTTTCAAAATCTTCTCCCAAAAATAGAAATCAAATCAAATACAGTTCATCACACAACTTCAATCATCCACCGAAGACTGGAGACGACATCTTACAATCAAATCAACGAAATCAACTATTTCCAGAAACCCCAAAATATCCACTTAAAGAATCATACACAGACTTAGCTAATTCAGTTCGATTTCATGAACCAGTCAAAGCAAACGCAAAACAGTCAAAGCAAACGCAAACCATACCCATGTACAATTAATTCAGTTCCAAAACAGTCAGAACAGTCCAGCAAAACCATAACCAGTTAAATATTAGTACCATATTAACCAATCAAAATCTGCATTCCGGCTTGAACCTAACATTTCAATTTTTCTATCCTCCACACTCTCCACCGCAAAAAATGTGGTAGGTTTTTACTAGGGGGGAAAATATAGTGAAAAGAACAAGCAATTACCGTATACACTCAAATAATAAGCTAGTTTTAGATCATTATCAACTAACAAGGCAAATTGAACAAATCAACTGTACAGATACAATGCAAAATTTACAAAGTTTACAAGACGCTAGTCCAAACGATTCTTCTTGTCGATGGTGGTAGTGTGATGCAGTCAAAGTGTGCGGTAGGCAGTACAGTGCAGCAGGGGATGGGACTGTGACTTCTGTGGGAGATAGCCGGAGAGGGACCTACGACGGCTAGAGCTCCAGGGGTTGAGGACGGGGGAGATGACCGGAGAGGGACCTACGACGGTCAGAGCTCCAGGCTGCAGTCAGTGATATAGGTGGCCGGTAACAGTTCTCATCGGCCGAGGAAGGAGTGGGTGCAAACGTGCCACCCTGGGGACACGAGATTCCAGTTTGACTGGCCTGCGGGTGAATGTCCGCACCGGGCCGTTGTGGTGTTCATCTGAGACGGTGCTAGTGGGGGAGGGGAAGTGATCACCGCGGCGTTGTGTGTGCCGTCAGTCAGGGAAGTCGGCGGATGCCGACGTGGGGCGCCACAGGGGGAAGAATCTGGCAAGAGACGGTTCTGGTAGGGAAGGTGTGATCAGGATTGAAAGAGGTGAAGAAAAGTGTCCTGTGTGGGTCAGGACCGGCGATAGTAGTGTGCTGAATCGAACCACGGACCTTCCGAATCAGCAGAGAGGGGATCAAACCACGGACCAACTGAAATGACCAGTCATCGGACCAAAAACAGAAAAGCCATTGCTGAGCAAACAGCCTAGAAATAGAACCGTGTACGGAATGAGTTATAGTATACATGAGTTTATAAAGTAGTGAGTAGCTGATTATTCTATAGTTCAATCAATCCAGCAACCAAGGTACTCAGTTTCTCTTTCTCTAACCCAATGACGATTCAAGTATCTCTTTCATACCAAGAAACCTCAGTCAAATTTGTGTAAAGTTACGTTTCAGCAGCTTGCTTTCCTCAAGACCAGTGCTCACTGGTGGTTAGGTTCAAAGATGCGTCAAAACCCATCTGCACGTCGACATTCGTTAGACTAAACTACTTTCGATTCTAGGTGCAACAAACAGACACAGAGGACAAAAATTAGTAAACAGAAAAACAGTAAAACTCAATATCCGGAACAGTTTGAGGCTCCGCATCGTATGATCAGGATACGATCACTCCTGACAGCAGAAAAAGGAACAGAGAAACAGCTGAAATATGTACAGACACGCACGGACAGAAAACAGCTACAACACAGATTTTTATGCTTGCTGTTCAATTATTATGTTTTTAGATTTCTACGATTGAACGTTCTCATCGCTCTCAAAGGTGCGCACTTCTATTCATCAGCCAGAATTCATGGTTCTACTTCAATCTGTACAGCTAATCAGAAATAGTACCGTAACAGTAAACAGAAAAGGGAGCAATGTCGCTCAGCAGAATACAGATCAGTGTCGCGTAACAGAAAACAGAGAGTAGTGTCGCGTATGGTGCAGTGGTGTATGCATGGTGTGACAGCAAACTGACGGGGAAACAGGGAATCTCTGGTCCGGTGTAAACTAACCGTATCAGCAAGGGGTATGGGACCACTATCGAAGGCTGTCAGACCAGGCAGAACGTGCAACTGAAACAGGAATCAGCAAAACAGACACAGACAGAACAGTAGCTGAACAGAACCAAACTTCATTTGTATAATCTTCTAACCTGCCGTCTACGCGATTTTCGTGATCTTTGTCAGTCGTAAAATATTCTCAAAGGCTAATCATGCAAATCTGCGTATTATCTTCAAAACTTCGCCATTTGCACATTTTTAGAGAACCGTGATCAGCTAGAGTTCAACAAGCATTTAAAACTGGTGGGAAGACAGGTTAGCAGGCATGAGTGGGTGCGAGCGTTGCAGGGCATTCAAAAGAAAGGAAATAAGAGGGGGCAGCTGGCGGTCAAAAGGCATGCGACCGGAAGCGCCCCAACTTGGATGCTCATACAAAACTAAAACACATTTATCACCACACAAACGGTTGGGACAACGAAAAACAGAGGGAAGAGGGGGGAGAAGCGCATGCACAGCTTCTCGCAAGCGGGCCTTAGCAGGAAACTTCTCAAACTGAAGGGTGAGGGGAGCGGGGAGGAACTGAAAGGGAACACAGTAAAAAGACAGCTTGAACTTCCAAAAACACATTAAACACAGAACCGTGCTCATCGGAATTACCTCCGGCCCCAGGATGGAAATGGGCCGCCGGGGAATGTAGACCTCAGTGTGGGCTGGGGAGGTGTGGACCCAGTCCCCATAGTGGGATTTCCGCAGCTCAGGGGGCAAGGTTTCGCGCTCCCGCTCCGGTCCTCTGGAGGGGGCATCCATAGTCTCCGCTGCGCTGGTCGGCGGACTGTAGTGGCACTGCAGGATGCGGGCCACAGGCGGGGAAGGCTGCGGGGGAAGGGACGGAGAGGTCACACAGATGGCAGAATCTGTGGACATGGCGTCATCACTGTCATGGTCAATCTCAATCACATCGGAGGAAACATCACTGAAATCGGACTGGTTGTCATACTGGTCCATCCAGATGTAGAAATAGTTGCTGAGCTGGTTCTGAGACATGGTTCTGAAACATACATACCACTATGAAGTAACTCGAATTGCAAGCTGAAATGGTACAAAATATGACAAGGCAAAGGGACAGGACAAAACTAAAGGTTATTACTAAACTAAATTCGCTCTGGTTGTAAACTAAAGAATTGCTGATCAAACTGAACTTAAATGAGGCGATAAGCACACTGCACTCCAGGAAAACTTAAAATGTTAGGATAATAATCTGTGTTATCTCCCACCATACGCATGCGAAAATCATAAAGATCAGACGGTAAGTATTCGGACAGTTGGACAACGACTTCGCGCAACGCGCGCACAGTATTATTTGACAGTGCTCTAAACTCCAGGCCAAGGGGCCAACCACTCAGTTGTTGCGACAAAATCACACTTACAGCTTGACAATTAATATTGGGACAACGACACATACCACCACCATACGACGACACAGACGATTGACAGTACTGTTTAGCAGGTAAACGGGACTTACGAACTTCATCACTTACTGGATAAACAGTTATCGGCACTCCGTAGTAACTTAAGCCGAATCTCCAAAAACATACCGTGCATATCAGCGTAGCAACTTGCGCAACCTGTGGGCTAGTCAAATGTATTCGCTTATTTGCCGTTTCATCAGTGTCCTGAGTGTCACAATCAGTACAGTTTTAGCATCCTTTTCCTAGTTCACGAGGGTAGTTCTCTAGTTGAGCCTGAGCATTCGGAGGTAACCTTCTATTGCAACTGTTCTCAGCCGTGGAATCGTGCTGAGATTGAAGCTTGGACTGTTGATAGCGAGCCCGAAGGAAGCCCTCATACGGAGCCCTGGTCTTGCGTGTTCGAGTGTGATAGTTGTTCTGACTTCAAGGTTCTCTTCTGTTGTGCAGTGACCCCTGGTACCGATCCGTGGGTAGCAGTTAAGCATCGCAACTGTTCCCTTGATAAGTACTGGCCCTAAGGCACTAGTGAACTCACGTACCCTACAGGCGGACCGTCTGGATTAGGTTAGACCCACACTAGGCTAGCTTGATCCTTAGACCTAAGAGTTGATCCCAGCATCTTCTCGCTGTCTGCCTCTGTGTAGCAAGGAATTTTGGACCCCTGGATTTCAGCCTCTTTGTTACATATATATGGATCTTACTGGGTGCATAATCGTGAACATTTATATTGTTCTCATTCAACAGGTATGGCAAGATTAAGATTAGTAGAAAAGTAAAACCCCGAAATTAACAAATTTGTAACTGTAAATTTTTTGGTTCTTCCATATAAACACGTTTTTCCCAAAAAATACACAAATGGCAATTTGAAATAATGCAAGACTACCATTTTTCTAAAATTTTCAAATACAAAAGACCTATGCACGAGCAATTCACCATGAAATTATCGGAACTAGCGTTAATAGTATTTACAAATGCTTCACTGTATTGCCGTTGAATATATAATGCAGTACGACGCATACATTTGCAACGCAACGTACTTCTTTGTTTATTGATACTCACTTATTCGAAATTCAAAAATTTACAGATACAATAAACACAAAACTGCATTAGCGCAAGGAGCTTCAGTTAGAATAGATGTAACAGTTGCCAAATTAATCTTTTGAAACATTTCCACAACGGATTTCATCAACTCATCAATTCATCAATCAATTAATTTCAAAAAAATCTCCTACAGGCTGTTTTCAGTATTTTGAGTCTGGTATTCTTGTTAAGGGCAATAAGCGTGCAAAACGTTTCCTGACTTTTACTGACACCAAATGTGCACCTACTGTTAAACCTGAGTAAAGCAAAGCTTGAGTGCTTACTGCTTATATAAAAAAGCTTGCCACAAAATTGCCAGATGAAACTGCACCTGACTTTCGTGAATCACATTACTGCAAGAATAAGCAATGAGTTTAAATAATGTCTTTGAAAAAATCAGCAATCAAGAAATGGGAAGCCGCACAGAGACAAATTTCCGAAGAAATGTCGGTTAAGTCTTTGATTTTGCTTAATCGGCCTAAATCTCTTCTTGTGCCATGATATGAAGGACATGTGGGCCGAGGGACTTTTTTGATGCTGGCATCGGGCGGCTGCATATATATAGACCAAAACTTTTTGAACATCGATTTCTCAAAACTGTAGAATCGGCCAAAATCTCTTCTTGTGCCAAGATATGAAGGATATGTGGGCCGAGGGACTTTTTTGGTTTGGCTCAACAAGTTTCAATACTCCAGAAAATCTGGCAAACGTGCGATGACACGAAATTTCACAACTTTGTATTCAGTTTTCTCGCAGCTGGAGATGTTTTAGCTCAAACCGAGAAAAAGTTCCCTCCGCAATAGAGCGAAGTTTCATTCCACCAAAAATCACGCGAATCCATTGGGTAGTTTTTGAGAAATCGATGTTCAAAGCAAAACAATCGCAGTTTTGCTAAAATGGTTTTTGGCGAATTCTCTGGCCTAAAGCAAAGAACTACAGCCAATAGGCATTGATAAAATGCGCAATTGGACGATGTATCGATTGAGTCTAAATAAGCCAAAATTGTCTGTAAGATTTGGCAGTAATTTTGAAAAAACCGATTTCTTCGAAAATGGCAATTTTTTGACACCAAAAATCATTTCTGGCTGCATTAGCCACTGGAGATAGCTCAAAGGTTGTAAAAGCAAAAATGTTCAGTTTTGTGCCCCCTTTCCAGCCATAACAACCAATCCGGTGTATGGACTACGTACTGAGAGAATAATGGCAAAAACCAAAACTTTCTTATCTTTACACCTAAAAATCTGAGACCGGTTCCAGAATGTTAAAGAGCACGAAAATAATATATTTGGAAAGTTTTATCTACTTTCATAAAGAATTGAAGCGGTCGAATTTACACAAAGCGATACCAGCACCTTAATCCTTAAATGCATAAGCTATTTTACCGACGTTAACGCATAACCTGGGTCAATTTGACCCAACACTAATTTTAGCTTCGTAGCTTTGCCGTTGCAATGCCAACAAAAGACACAGAACAGCTTGATAGTTTACTGGAGAGCCGATAATTTTCTATTTAATCGTGGAACAGAAGCTGAAAACAATTTCTAGTCAAACTGACAATGCCCAGGCGCCTACGGTAATCAGTCAAAATAGCAATCGTTTTAAATCCCAAAATCATTCCACAATGCCATTTCTGAGAGGAAAATAAACTAAACACCCTTTCCAAAGCAATCCCCGTTACAGTTCTTACCAGGAAAAGCTGAGAGCCTACGGATTTAGCCTGTTTGGGACTCTCCTACCAGCTCTTGAGAGATGCCTAACGTAGTGTTTATAACTGTTTGTTGTTAATACTAGTTCTATAATTCTTCAGACGTTGTCCCGTTACTACACATAATTGTTTAGGACAGATAACATTGGTCTTTGACACCTATAGCAGAGGAATCCTAGTCACCATGCTGCCAAAGAATCTGCTTGGTCTCCAATTCGGAAAATAGACAAAATTGGATGAAATTAACCACTACTGCGCACAAATTCATTAATTCAGAGAAGGAAAAGTGGCTACGTGTCACTCAGAGTTCGAATTTGAATACTGCATTGTGTTTTTCATGAGCTGGGACAAATTGACCCAGGGGTAAATTATTGAAAATAATTTCTTCTGGCCAGAACCAAAAATTTTCCTGCGACTTTGACTTGGTTTTTAGTTGTATCAGAGAATTTTGCGAGATGTCACGAGAAGTCGCCGGATAACATGCCTTTCTAAGCTGTACACAGCTGTATAAGCAAGGGGGTGGGTCAATTTGACCCAGGTTATGCATTTAAGGGTTAAGCATTCCGCTAGCTGGAAAAAACATTCCACAGTGTCTTTAATGCATCAATTAAATTATATTTATTTTGATGTTGTTCACTTGGTAGCAGGTATCCATGCAGTTATTAATGGTGCCATAGAAATATTAAAGGTTATTAATTTTAGATTATTAATATTAAAGCTGATACACCGAAAGCTTTGTTGAAAGAAGGCAGACGCTACTGTTACTGTGGTATTAATCATCCAATTGCTAGATGTAACCATACGCATGCAAATACTAGGAATATTCGTGATATAGAATCTGACCCGCCCGTCCGCGCAGTGGGCAGCAGAAGTCTTTGATGTTTCAGGTCAAAAATTGCAGTTATAATGATCAGCAAATGGTTTTGCAAAACTGCATTTCTCCATATAACTACTACCCAGAGATGAAACCGGATCACTATTTGCTGACCCGGTGACCCGCTATTTTTAAAAATTCAAGTTTAAGCTTGGAAAAATTAAAAAATACTTATATTGGGGTGCGCTGCGTGTTTTCTATGTTTTTGGACATTTTTGGCGTTTAAAATTAGAGGTTGAGCAAAATATTTGCTTTCCTTAAGGTGCTGGTTTCCTTTCGGGTATTTTTTACTCCTACGGCTTTAATCCTTTACGCAAAGGGCTAAAACTTAAGAAATAACCTATTTCCGTGCTCTTTAACATTTTAGGACCAGTCCCGTATTCTTTGGCCAAAAGATAAGAAAGTTTTGGTTTTTAGCCTTAAGCTCCCAGTAGGTAGACAAGACACGGGATTGGTTGGTATGGCTGGAAAGAGGACTCGAAAATGAATATTTTTGCTCTTACAACCTTTGAGCTATCTCCAGTGGTTAAGTCAGTATAAGCAAAAAACTGTTTTTAGAGTCAAAAAATGTCCATTTTCGAGGAAATCAGTTTTTTCAAAATTACTGTCACATGTTAAGGACAAAATTGGCTTAGTTATTCTCAATCGATACATCGTCCAGATGCACATTTTATGAATGCCTATTAGCCGGACTTTATTGCTTTCAGCTAGAGATTTGGCCGAAAAACCATTTTGACAAAACTGCGATTATTTTGTTTCGAACATCGATTTCTCAAAAACTACTCGACGGATTCCGGAGATTTTCGGCAGAATCGAAGTTCGCACTTCTGTGGAGGGACGTTTTTCTTGGTTTGGGCTAAAACATATTGAGTAGCAAGAAAACTCAATGCGAAGTTGAGAAATTTCGTGTTACTGTGCATTTGACTGTTTTTTTCGACCGTTAAGACCTGTTGAGCCCATTCCAAAAAAACGTCCCTCGGCCCATATGTCCTTCATACCGTGGCACAAAAAGAACTTTTGGCCGATTCTTCAGTTTTGAGAAATCGATGTTCAAAAACTTTTGGTCTATATTCATCCTTTTAGATGTCAGCTTGTCAGAAAATTTCAGCTATTTTTTTGCTAATTTTGCCAGTTCTGTAAACTCATGTGAATGCACAGATAATAAGCTTTAAAATGATGTATAAAGCTCTTTGCAACTCCCAAAATTGCGACAGTTATAGCGTTTCAAAAAAATCACCACAAAAGCACTGCACAAAAGGATACCGCCACCTTAAAGCAGCATTGGAAAGTAAATACTGTAAGTAAGCCTGACAAAATCAAAATTGATTTGAACGATTTCGCACTCAATGTGATGTGAAGTAAAATACGTACATAACTTATTGAATCAAACAAACTGAACAACATACTATGCCAAAGTGATCATATCATCTATGTAATTCTAATCATAGAGCTTAACATTAGCACTTTCGTGTTTTATCATTATGTATATACTTTTCTAAAATCTTTCATTTAGTTGTTTGTATGGCTCAGGGTTTCATTCAGCGGAGATTTTTTAAAAATATTCTTGCTTATGGCCAGGATTCAGACATAGTCAGAGGGGGAAAACATGACGGAAAAGAAGGGAAAAACATGGTCGCCTACTCCCCAACCATAACAGCTGCAGCTACAAGCTAGAGTGCAAGAGCAAGTATAGAAGTATACCCTACAGTACCAAATTGGTTTCTAAGGGCCTTTTCGCGCGCGAGTTAAACGAGCTAAAATTAGCTCGATCCTTTTCGCGCCAGGGTTAAAAGAATTAAATCAGTTAATTTTAACTAGCTTGGGTTAAACGAGTTAAACGCTTTTTAACTCGGTGCTCGCGCGAACAGGGGTTAAAATTAACTCGTTTAACTCTACCTGCATTCGCGCGCACATAATGGGTTAAAATCCACGGAGTTCATTTTAACTCAACCCCTTTTCGCGCGCGAGTTTAAACTAACTCTTTTAACTCTGCAGCAACTTTTCCCATTGAATTTTAACCATCGATTCTGCACGGGGTTAAACGAGTTAAAAATAAGGTAGGCCGCCTGAAGTCACTACAGGTCAACTAAACCAAAAGCGGTATTTTATTTAATATTCTGACTTGTTAATTATGTTAATACAAGAATTTTTTTACAAAAATCCGAGGGCAGAGCCTCGTAGCGGCTAATTGAGATCAGGCATGGGATCACAATAAGTCCTGGAGATCAATCTGAGGAAAGTACACGCAGTTTAATAGGATTAATAGTTTAGTTTAATATAATTTCTCCAACGGAGCAACTCATAGGATTCATCGGAAATACTAAGTAATTTTGTTTGGAATCAGTGGCGTGCATAGGGGCTGGAAAAGATCCTCCTGTGTTCGTTGCTGTATCTGAATCAGGAGCCTAGCTAACAAATTTGTAGTCGTGGATTAATTGTGGCTGGTTAGTTGAGGCTTTGAATTTTGACTGCACTCCAACCAGCTTACGGAACCGCACTGTCTTGCGTTCAATTCAGTTTAGAAATTTGGGAATCAGCAGTTTATGACGATATTGTAGCAGTTGATTGAAGGCAGGCAATAGACATGGCGGGTGAAAAAGGTCCCTCTGTGTCTATGTCTGTGTCTCAATCAAGCAACATCCAAGTTTCCAAAATTCTCCAATGCATACTTTCAAAACACAACTCCTGACAGCGGAGGTTTCTTTGCTTTCCTGTTTGAGACTTGGCCTCCCCTCCGACCCGATTCTGCAGCCATTATTTTTTTATACCATCTGCCTTCCAAGTGGGCACTTCTAGCTTTCAGCCAACCTAGTCTCTACAGGTTTGCGGTGGGCAACCTGTGTTGGAAAGAACAAGACTCGTTGCCCTGGGCGAGACTGCGATAACCGTACGCCGGCTTGGCTTGGGGACTACGTTTTCTATCCATAGTCTTCTTCTCTCCGCCTCTTGTCCGTTTGCGGACTGCGGTCTGCGGAGAGAAACACCTGACAGGCCCGACGCGGTACCTAAACGGTGTCGGGCCCTCACCAAAAAAACCGTCGTTTACACACATTTTCAAATTACATGGAATTAACCGATAGCTAATTATTCGTTAAGTACTGAATGAAACAACTCAAAGCTTAAACTCTATGTGCAGAACATGTGTTACAGAGTTATGTGTGCAAATAAGCAGAATCCGTAACCATAACATTTTCATGATGTATCCCTTCCTTAAATTGGTTTTAGGAATCCCTGCTCGGTAACAAAACACTGTATAGGCAAAGCACGGTGTGAAAGCCATCATGAATGACACCGTATATTGCATAATAACACCGTTCAAGGAGCAGGTACTTGTTATGTTGAGCTTTGCTGTTTGCTGTTATGCGACAAATGACTAATTAGATTTTCCAATATATCACGTTTAATTCCAACGCACACCCCCTTTAATATTGCATAGTCTACTATTTTGCTAATGGGTAGCTGCTTCAAGTTTAAACTTTAGCTAGAAAAACATATCCAATCAAACTACTGCGATGGTCTTACGGTGGTTTGGGCGCCATCTAGATTGTGCTTTGCTGATAATAAATTAAACATTTGTAATAGACTCTGTCAGATCTGGGCTGGATTTCTCTGTATTGGAGGGGGTCGTGTCTCCAATAAACTTTCGTTCTGCTTGGGGTCGTTTGTAGTAGGTTAGGGCCAGAATAGGCTAGGCTAGACTAGGCTAGATCTGAACAGGATCCAAGACACGAGTCAAGGTCGGCACGTAAAGATGGATCTTCGCTTAGATTGATGCTCCGGCTGTAGTGGTATGCTGATAACCAGGGCTCAATAGCTGACCTGAAATGGGGTCTAACGGGGTGAGTTCGTTTTAGGCAGGGGAATTGGGATTTATAGTCTCAATGGGAGACTGTAGTTTCAACTCTAACCTCAATACGGATAGAGTTGGGGATCTCTGAAATATACGCGAAAGCCGAAGCAGCTGAAAGGTTACGGTTTTACAATCAACAGTATTACAAGATACTGTCTGCCAGAATTGCCTTTTGGTTTGATTGACTGGTACTTTCTCAGTTGGGGCTGATTATCCGGTTTCGGGGTCGTTACAGTACACTTGCTTCAGGTATAGAACACTCTAGTGCTGCTAAAGACTAAACCAAACCGGTATCCTATATGCTTCAACTCAACTCTTAGGCTCTTGGCTAGCCTCTACTGTGACTCTGTCCCTTACAATGACACCTGGGACCAAACACACAAGGTACACTAATTAACAACTATTTATAATCTGAATCGGGTGGGAGCGAGTTTGGCTTTGCTCTGGCGTCTCCGTATAATTGACTGCCCAGAATAACTGAATTTTGAGAAGAGTTCCGGTCTCTGAAATGGATAATGACAGTTACAGGCTGGGAGAGTATCGGTTATTGTCGGAAAGGTCGGATCGGCTTCCTCAGATAATTATCTCAAAGTTAATAGATGACAAGCTAAACAAATTGTCAATATGTTTATAGGGTGGCTTCGGCCACTAGGATGAGAATGTAGGCGGTGTTGCTTTCACTGAACATGGTTTTTAGATTGCTCTTCAAAAGTTCCTGATGATAGCAGTAGGTTTCCCAACGATTGCTTCCGGTAGCTCTCACCGCGTCTGCTCAACAACGACCTGGTTCTGTACCAAAAGTAGGCCCAATATGTACCTAATTAGTGACTCCACGAGACAGATCAGACAGGACTGGATTAACACTGGCACTGGGATCTCTTTCCGGATCCAAATCAACACTGGACAAGACACAAAACTGGACAGGTACTAGCAAATCGTCACACAGTTATCTCCAACAGGGCAAAGATCAGACTTGATTCCAGCAGCAGATACCGTACGCTCGGAGCAGATCGGGTGGCTACCTGAATCAAATGGGTTAAAACCCATTAGAAACAGAGGTGGTGGGGATTAAAACCCCAGCAACTATTGTCCGGACCGATTGGCTTTCACGTGCGGGTTCAAGACCCGAATTGTGTATTGTGTAACGTGTAATGTGTTATTTTGTGGTTTTAGGTTGAAACAGACGAAAACTGACGTTTTTTGAGGGTCAAAGATAGCCGATGACCAAGCTTGGGGCCGTGCCGGCCTACTTGGCGAAATATGCAAAGGAGGCTCTGACCGAGCCTCTCACGGGCATAGAGTCACGTATGCGCTACTCAGTATTTACTACAGACCTAGAACTACAGCTAAGCTGACCTAACCTAAATACTACGTATTACCCAGTATATGGGGTGTAACCTCTTTGTGTAGTTGGTTAGCATGTCTGCTCCGGAGTCAGAAAGGCCGTGGTTCGAAACCTGGCTGGGCCAATTATTTACTTTCAATGGCGAGTGAAAAGCTGAACATCCCTCTTCCCTTCTCTCTTCTAGGCCCTGGTTTTGTGGGCACGAGGGCGCCTGATGCCTCCCGTTCGGGCATGTCCTCGGTTTCTTCTTGGTCCACCAGCCCTGGTAGAAGCGCTACAGTGTACCCCAAATCAGTAAACAGTAGGCATGGCCAGGGGTAAAAAAATTTGGTCCCGGGTACCCTCCCCCCAAGCACTATGTCGGGTAATTGCATCACTACCCGGGTGCCCGACTACCCCTGACTTTGCCTAATAGATAGGTAAATTGCTGTTTATATGCTTACTGTTGTCATGGCAATATCGAACCACATGAAAGTTGATTTGGTGTGTGGGTTGAAGTTGCACAACGTCACAACTGGGAAAGGTGAATGTTGGTGAAACTGAAAGCAAAACTGAACGACCATTGGATCTTTAGCGACAGATTTGGGGACAGCTGCCGTGTTAGGGGACACATTTGATTATGAAATCCATTTACAGAAGAACTCCACACTTCTTTAAACAATAAAAATTAGCCTGGTTTTTTGAAAAGTTAGCGCCTCAATCACAATTAGTTTTCCTAGTTTCACTAATACAGAACGTGCACTAACCTTCGCTGACATCGGAGCTACTTAGGCAGAGGGGTCGATTTTTGGCAGATTTTTCAACCATCTCCGATTTTGCTTTTTTATATATTTTGCACTCTCAACGGGTCCGCGAAACAAGGCAGTGCATTTCACGTAATATTGCTTCTATCGTTCTGTAGAGACCTTCAAAGATAAACTAGACATGTGTTATAGGTTTTGATCCAAAGCGACCCCCCTTAATGTGTCCCCGACCTCCGTTGTGGTTAAGGCAAACACGCGAAAAGGGTCAACGAAACTTTTCGGTCACGGTTTTTGCTACTTCAAATCTTGTCGCACAATGTCCTGCACAACAAATTCGAATTTTCATTTAGTTTTATTCAGCACTTAACGAGTAACAAGTTAATAAGTTAATTAATTTGAAAATAGGTCTATAATATATTTGACCATGAAACTTCATTCCGGTGTGCGTTTCAGACCTAATGGAAAGACCTGGGTGTTTTTGGTAGGGAATGTCTGATTTAAGTTTAGTTTAGTTTACAATTTTCAAGAATAGCAAGGTCACTGGAAGGACTTGACCACATCAAACATTTATCATCCGCTAATTTAAAATTAACGCATGGTCCAACAAGAAAGCACGTGCTCCGCACAGCTGAAGCTTTCGGTTAATATAAAATTTGACATTTCACAGAAAAATTTATAAATCAGCTATTTTTCAGGTATGTTGTAAGATCCACTTAATCAATCACAGCGGTGTATTGACAACACGACATCAAATAGGCGTATTAACTGCATCGGTTATACCCTAACTTGACTAAAGGTAAGCGCGGAAAATTTAACAAATTTTGGGTCTTTATTGCCTTGGTTCTAAGTTATTTTTAAAAACAGGAATTTTCAAGATTTTGCTAAAAAATGTCTGATCTCTGCGCCACAGAAAGAAATCTCGAAACCGGACACGGCCAACCGTTGGTATCGTTCACAACAAGTTGTCATAAAGCTAAGATCTGTAGGAAGTCGAATTTTTATTAGGCCTACCAGGTTTCAAAATATGTATTCAAAATTGTTGACACCAGCTTCAGCGGTGCAAAACAGTAAAAATTGGCTGATCATAAATTTGTAAAAATCATGGATTTTGAAGGCTTAGATAAAATTTCTGCTCATTTCCTACAGATCGTTGGACTGATACGGTTAGCCATTCGAATTTTTTGGCGCGTGGAAATTACCAAACTTTCCGTTTCGTATGTTTAGCACATACAGACCTGCTAGAATGACACAGCATCCGTAATCATCCTATCTACATTATATACCTCGTAATATAACTCGTTCGAATACACAATGTAGCCAACAATGTGAAATTGAACGAAGTCGGAGATGGCAAAAATCGACCAAAAATGACAAAAAATTCAAATTACATCAAATGCTCTCAAAGCTGACGGCTCCAAAAATTATAATAAATGCAGATCTGCTTGATTATAACTAACAAGATGACTTATTGAGTGAATTTACAAAGGATCCCCCAAAATAGCGCCTGACATTGAGTTGATCTTTCAAAAGCAATGCAGCTTGTCGATGTGGCATTTTCTAGTGGTCACGGGAAAACATAGTAAAAACTCTAACTTACTTACTAAAGCCTAACCTGTATTACCCGTTTGACCTGTATTAAAACTACCTGTATTTGAACAGACGTAGAAAATGTTATATAGGCAGTGATCAACTGAATCACAGTAAATGCAGCAAAAATTGCCGTAGCCACGGCTAGGATACGTCCGATGTTCCTAAAATGCCGATTTCTCTGGCTCATTTGGGTGAACTGAACCACGTGTATCTATAAAATTATTTGTTAATATTCTAAGTAAAGATTCAAGACTAATGAGTGTATAGAGCAACGTGCACAAAATAGCGCAACACCTGCAGCAATCTGGTGAATCAATCGAAAAAGTTTTAATTTAAGTTTTAAGTTTTAATAAATCAATTTCTCATATGTGGTTTTAAAATTGAACAGGGAAATGCCATACTCATGATTTTGTTTAACAGTTTTTCTGGTCGATAGAAAACCGGAGTCTACTCCATTTAGTCAAAAAGCTGCTCTCCAAGTAGTACACAAAGTTACATTTTCTTTCACAAAACATCAGAAAAAGTAGAACCAACTCGTTTTGTAAAAAGTGTTATACGTTGAGTATTAACTAACTTACCGTTCGTACCATTTCCCGCATAACATGTCTATTTCTCCGGAACAGCAAAGGTGCCATCTTGCTAGATATACAATGTAAAAAAACTACAATCACACGAACTCGTTGTCACTAACCATCTTGCAAGGAAATCATGCTTAGGGTACGTATTTTTATGAACAATACAAAAAGCTAATAAGTTAACTTTGGCATTCTATTATCAATTCCGTTTATAATCAGTGGACCTCTAAGTCCATGACTATAAACATCTGGAGGCACTACATCTTATGGTTAAGGTTAATCTTAAGCTCAGGTTCACTGCGTTCACATAAGGTTTCTGAAATGTTAAAAATCAAAAGTTGAGCATTTGCCCGAAATCTACCCCAGAAGAACATTCCAGTTCGATCTCAGTATTCGAGGAATGTTACCTTGAGTGAATGGCGGACTGTATCAACGGATGCAGTAAAATCTAAACTCAAAATATGGTCAAGATAAAAGCGACTCAGATGTTGGCATCAACAGGAGAGAGTAGCCACAGCTAAATTAACCTTAATCTTTGGCTCATGCAACCTCCATCGCCCTAATAGCAAAATGCATTAATATTGGGTGAGCTGTGACCGTGATGATGGCTTGGGGCTCTCCCCGTTTCGCAGTTTAATGCACGGATGTTTCAAACTTGACTGGTTGCTTCAGTTTCAATTTTGTTTAAATGAAGCTGGTACAGCAGTACCAGAACCTCCTTTCCTCCATCCCAACATAACTACTGTTGCGTTATCCGAAATTTGCAAGGAGTTACCGCCCTGCAGGGTGAGACTCTTCGGGGTGGTACCAACCGGTGGACATGAATACAAAACCAGTACGGTGCTCACTTCTGATCCAGCAATAGTCTTGATGAAGCCTCGGGTAATTATATATATATCAATTATTATTATTATTATTATTATTATTATTATTATTATTACTATTATTATTATTATTATTATTATTATTATTATTATTATTATTATTCCGTGAAAGGTTTTTCTTCTTCCAAAAAAAACAAAAAACTCGATCCGGCACTACATCTACAGGCCGAAGGCGACTGGGATATGGCACTAAACAAAACGAGCTGTTGAAAATATTTGTAGGTTGAAGTGTTTCGAAACAGTATGCTTCAAGTTTTTCGATTTGTAATTTTTAAAATCGTTCACGTACTGTGAATTTTCTGATGATAAGAATGCATGAATTGCATGATATGAAAGTTTCATAGTTATTTACTTGAATATAAAATTTTTAAAAACAGTTTGTTGTTAGATTTTTGCTGTAGTAGCAAATTCCTAATTTTTAAGGGCTTGCGAACAGGTACATTTAACACTTTAAAAGTAACTTCACATGTATCTGGAATAAATAAACGTAATTTCTACAAGTCATACTTAACTGATTGGATGATAGAGGTACTTGGGGATGTTAATTATTTCAGCCTTTGTCAGAAATGTGTCCACCATATTCACGATTTGCAATTGCTTCAAGGATGTGAACTAAGTGATTGGGAAAAGTTTGAAAAGGCTATGAACTATATTAATTAAATAACGCATAGCCTACTACCAATTCTTATTGCAAAGGTTTGAGTTAGAACTACAGTACCGGAGAAGTTTCATATAATAGCCAGACAGATCACAAAGAAAGCATTGTGTAATCAGTTTTGTGAAAATTGAAACTGTGTTTCAGTTTTAATCTCAGTTGGTGAAACAAAAAATTCGGTGGAAAACTTCTATAGTGATACTCGACGTTGCTACTGTACGTGCAATCGTGAGAAAGCGTTCATGCAAAATAGGGAACTTCGAAAATCAACTGAAGATCGTACAGTAACTAAAGGTTGCAGACATAAGCGAATTCGAAGGATTGGTTGAAACTGTAGTTTGAAGCATGCAATGGCAAAGTATTCGATTGGTAACAAATTGGTCATTAAGGGACAACTCGTAGCCTGAAGCTGACGGTTGACTCACAGCTCGATCGAGAAATGGAAGAAATGTTGAGGAGCAATCACAACGACTACACTAAACTTAAAATGTATAATGCAGTGTTTCGCAAGTTTTTAAACCTGAAATCGTCAACGGATACTAACGACAGTTTAGAGCGGTTGGACACTCAAGACCACAACAGCTGGATGGCTTCATTTCCTTCTGCCAGCCAGCTGAAAATGTCGACACTAATGAACCTGATCAGCTCAGCAAAGGTTCCTATTGATTGGGATGAAGAGGGCAATGTGCTTTTATCCGGAAGGCCAATCAGTGGTTCGAAAATTGGCGACTTGGCCTATCATTTTGTTCAATCTTCAGCAGTACGCAAAGTACCTATTGACTTTACTAAATTTCTTTCCGCCCTTCCCCATTCCCCGATCCCAGCTGCCCTAGCTGGAACAGCAAAAGTTAGAAAAGCTTTGGAAGATATTAGAATTCAATTGGATGCTGCCGCCTCAACGACCACCACTTCTCTGTGCAGGCAGACAGGTTCTGGTAAAGCCAACAAAACAAGGAAGAAATTGAAAAGAAAGAAGATTGGGCCTATAACTGCTAAAAAATGTTTTGGCACAGTTATAATTAAATTATAATAGTAGATAATAAAGATAAAGGTTTGCAAATGCAGTAGTTTTTTCAGTTTCAGTTATGATTTTGTTGGAGCTGTTGCTCAGCAGGCAAACAGATCCATGCAGATAATCTTGAAGCCAGACGGTTCCACGAAGAAAAGATTTGTATGTATAAGAAACGTTTGGTATTGCATGTTAAAACAGCATGGAATGCCACTCCAGGCCACGTTTTTGGCCACTTGTCATAGTTTTCGCAGTGCCCATATCAATATAGAGCAGTGGGATCTAACGCAAATTGGAAACCGTCTGCTTCCTGATTGGGTTTTCTCTTCAAATGATTTGTATTTTCCTGTGATGATCTTCTGCTCCAACACCCACAGTCTCCATTTTATGAGAAGATGCAGGAAGCTGAACAGGTGCTCAAAGGTATGACTGAAAGTGGCGATTTTCAATTCTTGGTACCTTCAGTCAGAGAACAGGTTTGGTCCACTGGCGTGCGATTGGATTCCCTGGTCAATGATGAAGTGTCCTCCTATCCAGGTTTCAACATGTATGGCGTAGTTCTTGCTCGTGCCCTTTTTGAATTTGTCCAGGGGGAAGCTGCAATCAGGAGCTGCAATCAGGTTTCCTATGGAGGATCTTCTATCCCAAACTCAACTGATTCCCACGCAGCGATATTCCAAAACCCTGCTGCTGCTATTTGACAGTCAATGCCGCCAAGTTAAATCAGTACTTCGTGGAACCGTCGTTTCAATATCTGGAGCCAAATATCACAATTTGGCTAAGGTTATCAAACGCCGTAATCTTGATCTTCAAGATTACAAATACGTCGTGATCAATTGTGGTGTTAACAACACCAAGAAGCCCTATGATCAATGGTATCAATCTTGGCGCCCTCTAAGAAAGATTTTGGAGTCCGTCCCTAAACGTTCTGCCACCACCATCATTCTAAACTCATGAGCATACCCCAATTGTGAATCGTGTAAGCAGTCACGATTCCTGGATTCAATCCCAATACCGAAACTTGGTTTCGCGCTCCAATTTCCATTTGGTCTGTTGGTCCACTGATCCATCCAATGTCTTTGCTACCCAAGGGAGTATCCACCCTGAGTATTTTGCCAAGGACAGGCTTCACGTTAACCATAAGGGTTTTCGTGTTCTTTGGAACAAGTGCTGCTCCATTTGCCCCGAGCTGAAACTTCTTCCATATTCCCTCAGTGGCAAAATTTATCCCACTGCAAACTCTGGACCATCGCCCACGAAACGATATAGACTTCAGCGGGGACATTAATGTTTTCTGGGAGTGTTGCGCGTAGCGCAAGTTTAAGACAATGACTTATAAAGAAAATGTATTATGCAAGATTGAATCCTAGACTATGAAATCTAGCCAAGTGAGAACTGGATATAACCAGTTAACACAATTGATTATTAGAACAATTTTGTTTTGACATTGAGTGTGAGCTTGGGTTTTGTTGTAAATAGCTGGCTTAATTGTTGTTGTCTGATTACATTATATATACGACTGCCTACGACTAGAATAGGTTAGGTTAAGGGGGGGGGGGTCGCCAGGAACAGAATTTTATGGCCACCGATTTCGCTCATTTTTGGGTATAATATATCCTAATATGTGCTCAAAAACAAGACAAATTTTTAGAGTCCAGGGTCAATCCAGTCTAGAGATATTGCAGTTCAAATTCCTACAATTTATTGTTTACGTTAGTATGCTTCGCTGAGTGTACACGTGGGATGACAAGAGACTGCGGCATGACAAATACATCAATTTAAAGCCTTTACCTGTAGGTGTTTATTACCGCATAAATGCAGTGGTAAGCCAAGCCACGAGCGAGACACGGCGTTTGGACGATTTTGTAAAGCTTATTCCGACTGTCATTTGCTTCAAACTTCAACTCGCTCTTACTTTCCATACTGCTTTGTAGAGACTTGGTGCAAGGAGATAAAATGTTCAGGACATCGGGAGCTTCAATGTGATATAAAATATGGCTATATTTGAAAAAGTTGAAAATTTGACATTTTTTGCCCATAGGTGACCGCCATGCTATCGTAGTATGTCGCCAGAGGAAAACACAAGCTATTGGCATGAAACTGTACATACACGTAGGTTTTATGTCAGCCTATTAGCATGCCAAATTTTATTGAGATACCTTAAGATTTGTCTGACTTATGAAGCAGCAAACATGAAATTTTCGAAGAATGACGATTTTTGAGGAAAAATGGAATTTCTGCTACCAAAATTGTGAGCTACTGAAAAGGCCGAATAGGGAATGGTTATATGCAAAATAAAGCTCCAGCAATATACTGTGCTAATATCTAAACGCGAAGTTTCTACACCAAAGGGTTAGTTCAGGATAGGACAAAACGTCCACTGACCTGCAAATTTGTAGAGCTATTTTGAGCAAAAATCGACCTCTCCGGACTTTGAAAAATCGTATAAAATTAGCGGCCCTACGGAAAATAACCTCGTATAGATATTAGCACTTTACCTAGTCCAGATTAGGTAGCAGAAAAATTTTCCTAACTTTTCATTTTCCTGTTTAACACATGTCGGGGTCACCTTTGAAGGGCTATTGTGAATGATAGGAAAAGTTTTGCAACAAACGCACTTGTCTTGTTTTGCGGACCCATGAGGACTACAAAATATGTGAAAATTAGAAAAATCGGAGATGGTCGAAAAATCGCGACCCCCCCCTTAAGAAATCAACATTTTGTTATTGTCAGTGGTTAACGGGGAATTAGATTTGATTTTTGTCAACCCTACCACCCCGCACCCGCTCACGCACCCTCTGTAGGAAAAGCCAGTATTCTTCCGTATTTGATTAATAGATCTATGCCACTCAAAACATTAAAAATGACATAGTAATATTTAAGAATTTAAGACTTTACGAGTGGCGCACATAAATCTATTTTGCTGAATTCCTTCATATTTGGCAAACGTTGGAGACCTATGGAGTTTGTGTTTTTCTAAACTTTTGGGTCAAAATTGATAGTCTCGGATTTTGCTAATTTTCGCGCACTATTCAGGTACACAAATGTTCTCAAAAACAAGACAAAATATTAGTATTCGAAATTGATCATAAATCACTTTCAGTTTAGTGAGGAGTAGCCAACGAAAAGCTTAAACGCATTCGAAGATTACATCCTCCGCTGCGATAAGTCTACACGATCACATGTTATTTGTAGTTGACAGATATGGCGAACAAACATGTGCGGCCCGAATTTACACGGCGACTCCCTTTCTTGTCAAAATCATTGAGGTACTGGTACGTGAAAACAGGAAGAAAAGATCATAATCGAATCGATTTCGACGACATTAACGATGAAAACCAAGACTCTCTCATTGTTCTGCGCAAGCTGTTGGGATCCGAGCATCCGAGCGTGCACAATAGTGTTTCTACATATAAAAAATTCTGAACCAGTTACGCTCGGTATGTGAAATACTGAATTATACTTCCACAAACGTTCTAAGAGTTTAAAGGTAACTGTTTGCAATTTTCACGATTAAATCATGTAATTGTGCCAGTTGCCAGCAATCTGTGTTTGTGTGAGTTACCCGACAGGATAAGGCCATCGTATTAGCGCACTAAGCACAAGCACAACGCATAATTGAATTCATTTCAACGACTTTCACAAGCACAACGCAAGCAGTAAATCAATATTGATCTACACTGTGAACAGAACAAGCGGTGGTTTGACAAGATTGGTTAGTGTATGGCTGGGCCTGCCAGTTTTACTATAAAAGCGATAAGAGTGATTTAGATGGTGGCTCACCATGATGAAAAAGTTTTAGTAAGGGATTTCGCTCTTTTTTAGACAAGGTAGCCATGTATGTACATATCAAGTTTAAATATTGAGTTGTCCACTTCTCCGAGTTACGAGCTATTAACTGCTTGCAACTTTCAGTCAAATAACTCGTTAACCATAAGAGATTCTACTTTAATTTCAAAAAGGCGTTAAGGTTTATCTATCGGACAGCAAAATAGTAAAGAAGGAAATAATCTGTGGTGGTCAAAAAATCGGGAAAAAATGTACCCGCTTAAGTGATAAAAACTTGCGTTCGAAGATTTCCATTATGTAAACAGTTTCTATTTGTTTCAGAGATTGTTTTCCACGAAGCCAATGCTGAGACAGGACTGATTTGAACTCAATATCAAACTTAGGTATTATATAAAGCAAGACTATGCAAACAGATCATATTATGGAGGGCATCTAACTTAATTCTGTTCAGTTCAAGATGCCCATCTAGGGTACTTGCCATCCGGGACCCCATTATGGGAGGAAAGATCATTTTTGAACACCCACATATACAACCATAGCTTCGTTGTCCTGACTCAATTGACTGACCAAATTAATGATATAGAAATGTTCCAAGTATAATGTGGATTATACAACGTTCTTATTATCGCGTGACATTATCAAATTACTTCGATTGACACTCCACTTGGGTAAGTAATTGTTCTCTTCTGAATGTACATACTCTTTACATTATACGTTTTAATACATAAATCTTTACCTTTTAATTTTTACTTTTCTCATTGTGATTTTTCAAAACTCACTACTAATTTTCACAATCATTATTCTCATTTTTAAATTGCATTTTTAACCTGACCTGCCATCGCAGGGATTAGACACCCGGTGGTTTGACAAGATTGGTTAGTGTATGGCTTAGCCTGCCAGTTTTACTATAAAAGCGATAAGTGTGATTTCGATGGTGGCTCAAAATGAAAAAATTTTTAGTAAAGGATTTCGCTCTTTTTATGGATAAGGTACCACGTTGTACATACCAAGTTCAAATATTGAGTTATCCACTTCTCCGAGTTACGAGCTATTAACTGCTTGTGTCGCAGGTGCATAAATCCTAGCTATAAATTAATATTATTTCATATTAAAATTAATAGCATACGTATTAAATTAGTTAATTTAAAACCTACCTAAATTTGTACGTAACTACGTAAACTTTGCTGTCTGTCGCGTTGTTCCAAATTCTATTGTTCTGAAGTGCACAGCAAGACATTTTTACCGTAAGCCTTGCAGTGGCATTGACTTATGCGGGCAGCCAATTGCTTGCAGCTAACGGAGGCGTGCTACGTAACTATCTATTTATTGGTTAGAAGTTTCTGGAAGGTAGCGTGACGATTGTACTATGCATTGAATAACTGACACTTGATAAATGTTTAGGTGGGTATTGCTTGTTCTTATATTTCCTGTGCTCTTTCCTAACTGTCAAGAACTGTGCGTCACTACCTTCGTCAGACCTAAAGTTAAAAGACACCGCCTTTGTTTTTATAAGTTGTGATAAATGGTTAGCCCAAGTTAAGAGGAGAATTCTATAAAAACTGTATTAACGAGCACAGGTGGGGGGATACGATAGACTGGAGGGGCGGGGCAAGTCTTCCTTTATAAGCTGATGTTTTGTGTAGAAGTTGCCTGTTTCTGAGAACTCGAGCTAGCTATACGCTCTGTACCTTGCCATTCGCTCTTGCCTGCGAGCGCTGCCATTGAACTGTTGTCTGTACCTGCTTGCCTGAACTTTCAATAAACCTGTTATGCCTTCAGTGTATCTAAGAATGAGCAACGATCCACAGCTATAGATTGTCATAAGGACTAAGCCTATCTACGCTTCCACTGTAAACTTTTTAGACCTCCAGAAGCCCTTGTGACACTTGGTAGCAGAGCGTGGTTCGCTCTGTCTACTTTAGATCTCTGAAAAGGACACTCCAGCTGCCAGCCCACCTCATTGCCAGCCGAAGTCGAAGAAACTGTGCCGAGCGACGACAACCCACTGTATGAACTATCAGCTGCCCGTTTCCACACAGCCAGCCATTAACTTTCCACTGGGATCATCGCCCTCCTCATCAGTGCCTGCAGCTCCTATTCCGACGACGGTCAACTTCAACAACCCACTGCCAGATCCCTACGGTCCAATCCAGATCCCACTGGTCATCAGCATCCCTTTGAACATTCGAATTCCGAGCCGACCCATCATCTGCCCGAGCTGCCAGTACTACCGTGAACTTTTGAGCGGACAATCAGCTGCCTCCGGAGGACCCTTGTACGGAAGAGGACCCAATCATTCCTGAAGACGATTGGTACATATCAGTCTACGGCCTCAACCTACGATCACTTGGAACGATTCAAGCCTCACATGGACCTAGCTCGGTAGGCAATTGCTTGCCCTTAACTTTGAACTTAGCATATATAATTGTTATTGTAATATATAATTGTACAAGTTCCTGGTACATCCAAGGACAGAGAGTATAATTGAACTCCCGGTTTATCCTGGGCCAGAAGTAATAGACTGAATCCCGGTTATCACGGGCCAGTCAAGAGTGTTAACGTGAGTACTCCCGTCCACCCTGTTTCTTCCAGGTTCAACCTTGGCCAGACCCAAAGTATTTTGATCCCGGTTATAACCAGGGCCAGTCCGGATACTGAGCTATAGAAAACCTCCTCTCACAGTAATTCCCCCACCACCTGGTTGTTGGTATTGTAACGTCTTATTGTGTTGTGTATGGCGTCGGGAGGAAAGGGAGGCAATAATTCAGTTGAAAATTCTGATTCTGAAACTATTCCAGCGGTACTTAAAAACCCAGACTTTGATCGCCTTGAACGGCACTCAAAAGCTATAAAAACTCAAGCAAAAATGATTGAGGAGATCCAAAACGAGTTGGCTTCATATTCGGACAAACTAAAATTTCTTCCCGCTATCCCGGATTTGCAAGATATTTCAAATTTGAGAGATGACTTTAGCACGTTCAAGCAGAGTTTTTTTGACACGTATAATGTGAACCCCAATGACATGAAACCGGTTTTAGTTGGCCCCACGGAGACAGTTTCACTCCCGAAAGACACCCTTAGACCCTTCTCTGGTAGAACGGATGAGCAGTCAATTGATGACTGGTTTGTAATTTTTAAATTAGTTGCAATCGCCCAGAACTGGGACGAACAGAAGCAACTACAGGTATTACCCGCCTACCTCCGAGATTTTGCGTTAGATGTATATAGGAGTCTCGATGACAATCAGAAAGATACTATGGATAACCTCGAGTGTGCACTTACCGAACAGCTTAAGCCTGCAGAATATGAACGGTTGGCGAGTATGCAACTTCATAGCAGGGTCCAGAAGCCCAGAGAAAGTGTTCAAGATTTTGCTTATGCGGTTCAACGTTTGGTTCAAAAAGCCTATCCCGAAATGGATTCAGATGCTTCAATGAATTTGGCTTTTAACAGTTTTATAAATGGTTTGAATCCGTTATACAAAACTCAATTAATTTTACAAAATCCGTGCGATTTTCGAGATGCGGTTAAAAAGGCTCGGCAAATTGAAGCTCTTGAAGGTCTTGGAAGGACAACTCAGCGACAAGTCGCAGCATACGGAGTGCCATATGCAGGTCCGTCCAATGAAAAGTCAGAGGTTGAACCACTTCTTACGGAAATGAGCAAAGTTGTCGAGGCTATGAAATTGCAGCATTCGCAAGCCGTAGCACAGGCTAAGAAGTTTGATCAGTTTCAGCAGTATGTAAATGAAAGTTTAGGTGAATTACGTGGAAAATTAGAGCGTCCCCCACCTAACCCCACCCCCACAGGTTCTCGGTCTTACTCTAACACTCAAGGTAGGGGTGGATCTGGTGGTTTCTCCGCAAATACTAGGTCGTCGTTACTATCTAATGCTACCAGAGACCGATGGACCGCTGATGGACGGCCCATTTGCAACCAATGCGCAAGACCCGGTCATTATGCTTACTCTTGCCCCCAGCGCAGATCGACTGCGGGCGGTAGTGGTCAAACAGAAAGGCGTCAGCAAAGGCCTGGTCCTGCAACTTCGTCACGTCAGAACACAGGTAGAACTCCGATTGCCCAACTAGACCGCAGAACTGGCTACCTACAGGAAGGACCAGTCAACAGCTCTCATATTCAAAATGAATTATCCGATATCACTATGACTTTAAAGGCATTGCAAGACGGTCAACAGATCATTGCAAAGAATCAGCAGAGCCTTCAATCAGCATACGTCCAAGTCCGACAAGACAACGAAGCCTTGTTTGAACAGAATCAGCGCCTGGTACAAAGATTCTGTGTAGATGACGAAACCGTTCCGAAGACGACTGTAGGAACGATCAGAACGGGGAAACTTTGTTGTGAGCCTCAGCCCATGAAAAGAACGGTAGTAGCTAGAACGGATAATTCGATAAAGCTGCGGCAAGACCAACACAAACGATCCAATTCCAAAAAACGTAAAGAAACCAGGAAGAAGCCGCATAAGCGACCGAACTCAGTAGATATGCAAGGGGAAAGGAACTACTACTCGTATGGATTCGTTCCTACCCTAGTAGTAAGTTTGGCTCTGGCATGCTCTTTCATTGCTGGACTAGCTCCAGTGAACGGAGTACCGGTCCCCGATAAGCCCTTGTTGTGCCAAACCAAGGAGGGAAAAGCATTCTGGAATCTGCCAGATCCAGTTCCGTGCAAAATCGAAGCACATGTGGATGAGGTAACACCTTTAGACACGGAACTTATGCTCTATAAGCATAACTTAATCCAGTACCGAACTAAAGCTTGGAGATGCAAAATAGTCTACCAAAAGGTTGAAACTTTCACCTACTTCTTTGGAGATGAGAACCTAAAGCAAGAAGAAAAATACGATATTCCAGTTCACGCGCAGGAATGTGAGAATATGAGAAGATGGAAGAATTGCCGGTATGGTACCCTTGAGAAGAAAGGAGGTCTCTGGCAAACCTCAAATAAACTGGATTGGTATTATCCAGGAGGGGGTATCTACTGCTGTAAATGGAAAACCTTCGAGGCTTACAACTGCTATGTGACGGAAGGAGTAGTCTACAAGAGGCATCATAATGAATTCATGGAAAGCTCTTTAGGGGTTACCACGCACTGTGATTATGGTCAAGGAGGATGCGCTTTAACAGATCGAAGCTTCCTCACTTGGGAGATAGCTCCCAATGAGCAGTGTGAATTCGTGGAGTGGAGAAAAATTCCAGGTCAAATGTGGGGTGCAAATTGGCTCTCTGATGACGGAACTCTGGCCTTAACGTACCGAAATGGGTATACCGCTCAAGACTGTAAACACAAGCAAGTTTTCCTTTCTGAACAGGGGGTGCCATTTAGGATGCTCTCACAAAAGCCTCCGATTCCTAAGCACCCACGGTTAAAACGTCAAGCTCCCGGTAATAAAATTGGTCGACGAGAAAAAGTACAGAAAATCGTAGATGGTTGGGCTAAAGATAATGGAGTAGTAACAACTGACCTTTTGGCCGTCATGTTACAAGCTATAGAATTTCGAATGAATAAAAATATACGATTTGCTTTTGATCAAACGATGCATTCTATCTGCACTTCCATGCAGACAGTCGTAGAGGTTTTGAAGGCAGATATTTTGGCAAACCCCACCCTAGCCATGCGAGCTCTACTAAAGAGACCTGACATTTACGCTCGTGTGGGAGGATCAGTAATTGAAGTCTGGCCATGCCAGGAAATAGAAGGAACATTTGCGTTTAGACCGATGAATGATTCCTCATGCACGAGGGAGATTCCAATTCACTTCAATATTGATAATATGACACATACAGCCTACTTAGATCCGGTAACCAACATTTTGCGTCACTCTGGACAACCCATTGAGTGTGAGTTCTCTAACCAAGTTCCAGTTAA
>JASAND010001682.1:0-19979 GCA_030248195.1 Trissonchulus latispiculum
TACATTCCACTGAAGGATTCGAAGGGCTTTCCGAGGTTTACAGACTAGATGGCAATGGTAGGAGCTGGGAGAGGGAGGAGGACTAGACCTGGGGGCTGGCTGGGGTAGGAGGGGAACTGGGCTGAGAGTGACGGGTAGACTGTGCTGGGCACGCAGGGCAGTGGTATTGGTTGAGGGCCTCCGCTGACATGCGGTTGAGGGATTGGACAGAAAGTCTGCAGCACGTTCGGGCATGGGCCCATAGCCCGCAGACAGTACATTTGATGGAATAGTCATTGTAGCCCACTGCTTTGCCGCACACGGAGCACGGCCATCGGGGCGGAGGGACTGGCCCCGGGTTGGGCTCGATGTCGCCGGCTCTGAGGAGGAGGAGAGCCAAGTACGCCGGACTACCCGGCTCTCCTAGCAAAAACCCGGCTGGAATAGCCGGGAACAGATGGGTTTGGTTTCGGCGGGTTCTTCGCTTCCACTGAGAGTGGCAACCACAAATGCAGATCCCATTTTGTTGACCAGAGGCAGGAATGAAGTTCCATCCATTCCAAACATCGGGTGCAAGCCGCCCCACTGCGACAAAGCGGAGATCCATGGAGCAGAAATCTCTATGTCCGCACGCGGCGCCGCTACCCCCCCCCCCCACCAAATATCGGCAACCGATCAGAGAGCTGCATTAAACACATATATGCGCAATCAAATTCGCATAAAATAGTACGTATATTGTATGTGCTATTTTGATCTCTATATATACGTCACGCTACGCCGCTAATCCCACCCGTCCCCCCAAATATCGGCAAACGATCAGGAACTGCAGTAAACACACATTTGCGTTCTCAAATTCACATAAAAGAGTACGTGATTATGCTATTTAAATCTGTGTCCGCACGCGGTGTCGCTACCCTCTACCCCCAAATATCGGCAACCGACTAGGAACTGCGTTAAACACACATTTGCGTTCTCAAATTCACATAAAAGAGTACGTAATTATGCTATTTAAATTTCTATGTCCGCACCCGGTGCCGTTACCCCGCACCCCCCCTGGCTTATTTTTAGGCCAAAATTTATGGGGGGGGGCTCAAAGTTGCCCCCCCCCCATGGATGGGGGGGGCTCACCAAAAGTGGGGGGGCATATTTTTGGAAAAAATTTTGCAAATTTTTACGTTTTTTGTGTAAAAATTGCAAAAAATCGCTAAAAAATGTCCAATTTTAGGTGTTTTTTATGCTAACATAGCGGAAATTTCGTTAAAATTCCGGCGAAGCCGGAAAAATTTTTGAAAATTTAGGGTAAAAATGGTGAAATCTGGCAATTTTTTGGGTTATGGGGGGAGGTCAAAATTTATGGGGGGGCTTTTATGGGGGGGGGAGGAACCTCGAATGGGAGGGGAGGTTGCCGAGTGGGGGCCCACCCCCCCCCCCCCAGTAAAAATAAGCCAGCCCCCCCAAATATCGGGAACCGATCAGAGAGCTGCGTTAAACACACATATGCGCAATCAAATTCGCATAAAAGCGTATGCTAGGTATTTAGATTCTTCTTCATTCAGAAAATTGCGTTAAACGCACGCTTTTGCGGGCTCAAATTTGCATAAAAGGTGCTATTAAAAGAGCTGGTTTCAATCATTTTAGGCGCTGGCTAGCCTCTCTATTCTGCACCCAAAAGCTGGTTTCAATCATTTTAGGCGCTGACTAGACATTAATCTGCACGAAACTATTGGCATTTTTCTGCTTTAGCAGCATTTCCCTATTCTCCCCTTTAGCAATTACCGTTAGGGCATTTTTGTTACTAGTATAGTAAAGGTTCGAAAAAAAATACGATTTGGCAACTTTTTGGATAGCTTTTTATAGGATTGCCGTAGAGATCCCGGATATGGCCCATCATGTGTGGGGTGGGGTCTAGTTTCTTCCCATGCCCAAAGTTCCCGGGCAAGGGCTGTGCTTTCAGAAAAATTTTGAAAATTGACTGTATTTTTTCGGACCCAAATCGAAAAAAATACGCGGGGTCGAAAAAAATACAGGGCCAAAAATTCGCCCTTTCACTATCTAGTGCCAAAATGACTATACAAATCGTATGTACAGGTGCTGCTCATGCATTTTCCGTTGACTATTGACCCATCCTTCCAGTCTATGGTGGTTAATTTTCATTAGATTGGCCGCCTACCGCATATGGCCCGAAAAACTTTTTCATCTGGCCCGATACTGTTTTTATCACGCAGTAATGTCTATAATGTTTAGTGATGTGCGCTGAAACATTTGCCCGCTCCGGAGCTCCGGCCGGAGCGGGCTGTCGGAGCACCGGAGCTCCGGAGCTCCGCGGAGCTCCGACGTCTATGGAGGTTAAAAATGTAAAAATTTTATTTTAAGCTAAGAAAATTATTTTTGCAATGAAGAGCAAGTCTACTCACTGCTTACTTCTATCGCTTCGCATTTTTATGTTCAGAATTTGATGCGTTTGTTTGTATACACATTTGTTCTATTTGCTAACCTGTCTTTTTGATCTGAAATGAGTTCAGACTTTGACAATTTTTCACAGAATTTATGGATGTTTGATTATGCGTTCCGTTGCATTCGTATAAAAGCCTGCATTAGTTTGCACTGCCATGTAGTTCTAATGTTTCACTATTTCAAGATTTGCTAGCTAAGTTTAAGTTGTAAGATAAGGACTCCATAAAATTCGTTACGAGAATTTCGTCAAAAACTAAATTTTTCAAATCCATAATGAATGTATTGCCAATTTAGCAATGTGGACCAGATTTGCTTTTATCCACTGCTTAGCTTTCAATAAAGTATGTATAATCATAAAAACTTTGAACGAGAAATTCTATCGGAAAATTGTTAGAAAAGAAGGGTGAGAAGAAAGCAAAGAAAACATTTGTAGGCATTGAAAGTTACGTAGAAGAATAGACTTTATCGGAAGAAGAAATAATTGGATTAAATAATGGATTAATTAATTTCAGCTAATTAAAATCTTTTATGAAAACAATTCTTAGGTCATAGTTTAGAATTACATATTTCAATTTTATCATCTGGACAAAGTTGGAAAAGTTGTCTCCAGAAAACTAATCATACAGCAGTCTTGAGAGAATAAAAAAATTAAAAATAATACGGGCACTAATTATATAATTACAGTTCTTACGCATTGTTCATGAGACTACAGCACGAAATCGTTAAAAGTGTTCAAATATTGCTTCATTACAAAACTTATGAACAATAGACCGGCTTCAAAGGTTGAAAGTGGCTGCTCCGGGTACCCGGAGCTCCGGAGCTCCGGAGCAGAAGCCCGCTCCGGAGCACCGAAAATCGGAGCTCCGCTCCGGAGCTCCGTCGGAGCGGAGCTCCGGCGCACATCACTAATAATGTTGCTTATTCAGTTGCCATATTTTGTTTTTTATTCTTAACAAACGTAACGACAAAGAATAAATATCCAGCAGACGTCTAGAAGACCTTCTGAAAACTGTCATAGATGGTCATGGCTGTTAACATGAGGTCTGGAATCCCAATGCCTACCGGAAGGGGTCGTCTACGTTGTTTTCAATTCTTTAGCCATTGGCACAATTATATAAAATTGAGCACAACCGATTTAGCTCATTCAAAGTCGAAAAAATTGAGAGTTTTCAGTTCAGTGCTAAAAGCTTGTCTGCTGAGGAACCTGGCAGCCCGATCTGAGCATGTGAACGTAGCAAAAGTCGTTATAGTTTACCATATGGTATTATTTTATTAAGTTTACTCTAGATTCGTAATTGTCCTGACTTTTTCAACTCGTTTCAATGGTCTAACTACCCGGAATATCGTCGACTTTTGTTACCGAGACTGTAGCAAGCAATTTGCAGCGGCTTGAGGCCCTGAAAATGCAGTAGCTACAGTCTACTCGCTTCTAAAATTGAATCAGTATTAATGGAATCACTGCTATAGCTGTGAATGCTAGCATAAAACAGTGCTAAAAGTCATTCCAGTAAAGTTCTGCTCAGTTGAGGACAAATTTTCAAGCCAATCATACGATACTGTAGTAAGATAAAGATTGACCCCTTGGAACCAACCCAGGAGACCGTCAGTGCATGCTACAGCCATAAATGCTGTTAAAAACGCGGAAACTCGACATCTGGTCGATTTCTAGCAGCTAAAATACTAATTTCTAGGTGTATTTTTATTTCGGACCCAAGTGCCCAGCGGGTCCGAAAAAAACATACACCCGCTGCTGCGCAACTGTGCGGCGCAGGGGCGCCCGAGCCTATTGCCAAAAAAACTAGAAGCAATGTGTATTATGTTAAAACAATAGGTGCTACTATAGGTTTAGTGTAGCGAACAGGAGCCAAAAAGTTGCCAACTGATCCAAAAGTTGAAAACCAACTTTTTCATAGTACCATTTTTGAGTCCTCAGCCTGCGTGAGTGCGGGGCCTTAGGGAAACAGCCATACCATGGCTGGATATAAATAAGCTTGCGCTATTGTGGGGTACAGATTGGCTGGGCTCCGTAGCTTCTAGCCTGAGTTAGGGTGGGTGTATTTTTTTCGGACCCGGCTTGTGTATTTTTTTTCGAACCTTTACTATATACTGTTATATATATACAACTAAGCTGGAAAGTGCTCAAAAATTAAGTTTTAGTACCAAAGTATCAAAATAGACGATTTTTGACCAAAAAATTAAGGCGACGCCGAAAAAATATTGAATATTTTGACCAAAAATTCTTAAAATGTGGCATTTTCTGGGCACTTTATAGTGAGTGGGGGGGAAGCCCAAAAAAGTGGGGGGAGAAGGGGTCGAGTGGGGGGAGAGCCTAAAAAAGTGGGGGAGAAGGGGTCGAGTGGGGGGGGGCGCCCCCCCCTCCCACCCCCCCACTATAGAAAACCCAGTAAAGACCCTCCAGGGACTTTTTGAACGCTCTTCAAGCAAGGCTATTAAAATCTTTGACAGAGGGTTATTACCTGCCGACTCTATTGACGTTTTTATTGCAGCACACCTTGCAGAATGGGAAAGAAGAAAGGTTCTAGTCAAAGCAGTCTAGGCAATGCTTTGGCGAATGCCCGCTTCCGTGCTGCTCGAAATCATGAACATTTGCCTTCGACTATTTTCCCAGACTTGCAGGGAAATGTTTCATCAGTTACGCATGAGTCTGGGCTGGAGGAGTTTTTGGCGACGGCGGAGTTAGCTGGTACTGAATTTGAGGCTGAGCGGGCCAATTTCACTATCCTAGCCCCTCAGGATCAGGGTAATCGAAACAGAACAGTTATGTAGTGTATGCAAGTTTTATTTGATTGCCAATTTTACCGGCATTATGTATAGTCAATCTGGGAAAAAAGCCATGTCAAAATTTCGGGAAAAAAAGCCACGACTGCTGTGGCCTAACGGGTGCAGCTATTGCAGTAATATTTGGCGTGTAGAATGGCGACCTCAATATAAGCCCACACGCCGATTTTTAGCACCTCTCCTCTATAGTCAACGGCGGGGTCGACATTTTTTGGAAAATTTTGTTCCTGAAAAGGCGGGAAAACGGTAATGTTTCAAAAATTCATAACTTTAGCGTCAATAGCGCTATCTGAATAATTTCCATTGCAATCAAGAGAGAACATGTCTGGCTTTATCCTCATACAATTGCAAACAGTTCAGAATGTCACGTTGTCTCTGGGCAGGTGTGGCTTTTTTCCCGATGATTTTGACCCATCGGGAAAAAAGCCAGTCGCTTGCGAGACCCATAGTGAGCAGTTTTTCTGGATTTCTGGCATGATAACTATTATGAAAATAATCAGCAATTCAAGTTTTACAAAGCAATACCGTTTTTAGGTGGACAGTCCCTGAAATGAGCAACTTTTGGACTAATATGTCACGTCAGTCGTTTTGACCGCTACACTCCACATTTCATCCTGAAACTGGCACATTTGGCCAAAAAGAGCATTACGAATTCATTGGAAAACACTATTTTGTGGTTAGCCTTCGTTTTAGCAAGTTTTTAAAAAATGTGTATGTTTACGTTATATTTGATGAAACCTAGCCAGTTTATGCTGCAAACTAAAAAGTTCTATTAAATACTGTACGAAGCCAATTTGCCTCGGTGAACAACAAATCTAGAGTAAATAAGCGACGCTGAACACTTTGGAACACTCAGAATTGGTCTACGCATACAGGATATGCTTCGACCAAAGTGGCTTTTTTTCCCGATTTTGGCTTTTTTCCCAGGAAATAAATCACAAAGTACTCTATTGCTACAGTGCAGAGAAGTCATTAATACACGAAAATAATCCGTAGGGGTTGCCATTCTTCAGACTACAAGAATTTTCCCATAATTCCAAAAAATGAGTTCTACACGTCCAAAAGTCTGAAAAAAATGGCGTTTTTTTCCCGATTGACTATACGTACGTATAACTGAGACAAGAATTCGTTTACAGAAAGAGAAAGTCCATTTTCTAGAGTAACGAAAAGCATTGCTAATGTAAGACTACAAAAAGTATTTTACTTTTTAATATCAATATTTTAAGATCTTTTAATACGTATTTATAGGTACGGCATCATGCCAACAGTTTTTTTTATTGTAATCCAAAAACCCGCCCGTTCCCCGAAAAACCGCCCATGGGCGATATTTTGGAGACCAGATTACGTGCAATTGTTGTTTTGGCAGTTTCCGACAATTTTAGCAAATTTCTGTCCACAACAAGCTGTTCAACCAATACCTGTTTCCAACTGGTCTGCTCAAAGAACTCACCACGGACTCTGAACCAGAACTTAGCTTAAAGACTCACTGCTTTCTTCACAATTTTCTTCACAAATAAACCAAAGTCTGGCAAAGGGCATTTAATAATCCATAAAAGCGCCTCCTCCCCGAAAAAATGCCCTGGGTTTTTATTCTAGTGGACCCCCCATAAAAAACACCCTCCTCCCGAATAAAGTGGGTGCCCCTTTTGGTACCAACTGCCCTGAAAAATTGCTCAGAGGCCGAATTTTCAAAAATTTCCCGGCTCCGCCGGAGATTTTTAGTTGATGTTTGCCTATTTAAGCGCCATTTTCGCACTTTTTTGGCGATTACTATAAAAATAGCGCAATTTTTAGCATGCTTTTAGAAAAAGTTTGAAAAATTTTCGCCTCCCCCAAGAATGACTCTCCCCCGAGGGCCCCTCCAAGAAAAATTCGTGTGCCCAGGGCAATGCGTGTGGGCGTTTTATTAGGTGGGCTACTCACTGCATGGCATTATCAGGGTATTTTTTGCTAAATTTTGTCCCGCGGAATTTGTTGCAAAAATGAGCCAAAGGTCGGTGTTTCTGGCTTATTTTCTCGGTGGAAATACATGAGTTCTCAAAAATGCCTGGATTTAGGCTGCACGTTGCTGCGCGGCGGGGAAAAAACCCAATCCGATATGCGGGAAAAAACCCATCGCCAGTGTGAGTCACCCATATGAGCTAGATCGGATTTTAATAGCCTGTCTTAAAGAGCGTCCAAAACTACCCTGGAGGGTGTATTATTGCAGTTCCCCCTGCCTCTCAGCAAATTTTTTGGGACTTTGAAAATTTTGGAATTTTTGGTCCCAACATGGGGGTCAGGTAGGGTCAACTTTGGGGGGTCACCCTGAACTACTGGAAAGACTTAGCCCAAAATGGACTATAGTTTCACAGAGGATATGTCTCGAACTTCACGATGGTGTATGCAATTTGGCTCTAATGCCTGTGGTGCGACCTGGGGGTGACCAAGACTCGGCGGGAAAAAACCCAAATTTCAAAATGAAATTTTTTTCTAACCATTAGCAGCAAAGGAAAAATTCATGCGTTTCTTAGCTCAGTGGAGCCTCCTGATTAATTTGGTATAGATTTTACCTAGGTTCGACCCACCGGCGTATCCAGGGTTTTGAAAAGGGGTGGGTCCAAGAATTTTTATCCTCCTCCTCCCAGGACCACCCAACTGAACTGTTTTTATCCAGTTCAGTTCAACAATAGACTGCACAAGCGAAGCACATACTCACCCTCCTGTGTGTTGCTTCATACAAATTCACACTGTCCCGTAAGTATATATTCTAACTCACGTATATACTTACAAGTATGAGTGTCTATTAGGGATCGACCGGAACTCCAATAAACCGGAACCGGAACTGGCTTTAAAAAGCCGGAACCGGAACCAGCTCTCTAACACTACAAAAATCGAAATTTTTTTCTGACGTTTTGGACAATTTTTGTAGATTTTTTGCTTTTTTGTAGTTACTAGAACATTGTAACAACGTTTGAATTATATTTTATATAGTTATTTCAATGCACGAACATGAAATTTGCAATTTATTAAGAGATTTTTGTCTTATAGCATAGTTAAACTTTACTACATATACGCATAGCTTTAAAACTAAAATTTAAAATTATTTATACACGGTATGAATATGCTATATTTATATTATTCGATCTGTATTTTACATTATATATACGAATTTCGATGAATCATTTAATCGAATGCAAGTTGACTTTTAAAGCAGATTTACTGGCAAATAAAATTTAATTTCTTAATTATATATAGTTAAGCAGAATTTTGAATTAAGCTAAATAAGTAGACAGAAACTGATTCCACGAAATTTTTGCAAGCACCAGAAACTGCTCTTACAGCTTTCGGCAAAATAAGTCAGAAACAGGTTTAGTTTTTATATATCTGGCTTGTCTGATAATTTGTAGTCATAATCAAAAAGTTCATTTAACTTTACTAGAGCTCTAGGAAAAGTTGCAGCATTTTCAAAACGCAAAATAAAATATAATGATGCCATTTACATTTTTAGAAAACAAAAGATATCTATTACCATTTTACTTTACTTTTATTTTCTATGTATTTCAGACAAAATTAAAATTTTTCTGAAAATTACTGTTCTTGTACAAATTCCGTATTGTAAAATCTAATCTGGCTGTGAACTTAGGTAACATCAGCTATATACAAAATTAGACTTGTTTAGAACATCAGCTTTTAATTCCATAGCTTGTTATTATATCTCAGTATAATTACTTTGTTATTGCAGTTTTCTGATTAAAATGCAAATGTTTTTGCATGGTTGAAATATATATATATAAATTTTCATCCATTAGACATATAAGCCAAAAGCATTTTTCACAAGTTTCAAAGAAAGTCTAAATGTACAATTTCTCCAACTCGAATTAAACGAAATTTCTTCCTTTTGGCTAGCTTCATCAGGATTTTAAAATTTTAAATGTTTCTTAAAAAGATTTTTAAGAACCCTCTTGCTGTTTGTTCCATCCATAATTTTTTAGTAATTCTGTTGATCTGCGCACTGGGTTAATTACTAAACAAACAGCAATAAACTTAGTCCATATTTAAAGTCCAGTCTCTATTTAAACAATTAAAAAGATTAAATTTGAGCTAAAACTGACATTTGATTATACAACAGCGCACTCTATAATTTTGAAATAGCATAGGTCGACGCCAAGGCTTCAATAATTTCAACTCAGCATTAGTTATCTTTACCACTACTTAAATTTAAAAATATCGGCGGTCTTGTGCTATCTAATCTGAGTTATTAAGTATTATTTTTGATTTATAATATATTAAAATTCATAACAAGGATATACGTATATACATCAGACATTATTATTATTACAAATTCTAAACATTCTAAGTAATGTAATAGCGCCGCAGGCGAAAATTTTTGAATAAGTCATATTCTGGTTGTAAGAGAATCGCAGTTTTTCAGAAAGTTTTAAAGAAGTTTGATAAAATTTTTGAAAATTTTAATAAAATTTTGCTTTTGATAATAGGCTAAAATTGGTTCCGGTTCCGGTACGTTTTCAAAAACCGGAACCGGAACCAAAAAGTACCGGAACCGGAACCGGAATTCCGGTCGATCCCTAGTGTCTATGTATGTAACATGACAGAGTATAAACAATAACCAGAATAACAGAATACTATTCGGGGGGTCTGGGGGGCGGAGCCCCCTAGAAGTTGAAAAAAGTTTTTGCTTTTTAGATGAAATCGTTCTTCAAATCTTTAATTTCTTTCATTTTGCAGAAACAAGAAAATTTTTAAAAATTAACACTTTTTGAGGGCAAAATAAGAATTTTTTGCTAAAATCGAATGACATTTTAGACTTTTTCTTTTCCGCAACGACGGCACTGCCATCCAGATCTATCCCTGGTAGTATTTAGCATTTACGCGATAAAAATTCTTAAATACTGGCATGCTCGGATCGGTAGCTTGCAAGCCGATAAAATCCGGAGTTTTCAAAAAATTTTCAGCGAAAATGCTATGAGAAACGTGCATCAAAAATGCAATTGAAGGATGTAGCATGAAGTCTCGTAATCTACGTATGGCTTAATACTGATTGACTATTCAAACTTTGTCGAAGCTTAACATTAACTACAATGACAATATAGAGCGGGGGATTGGGGGCGGCAGCCCCCAAAATCTGAGAAATTTTTTAAAAAATCACTGTTAAAACAATAGAAACTTTGCATTCTTTTTTTAAATTTGAGTGCTACTTCCACATTTTGACTTGGTCATTCTTTCGTCATTTTTATTTTGGTGTCGTCAAAACTATTGTTCATTTCTGCAAACGACGCTATTTTGACCAAAAAACCTAGACTGAATCTCCAGCAATGGTAGATAGAAACGTTTGTGACTCACTATTTCTGAATTTGAAATAAATTGTTCCAATAAATGTTTGAATTTTGATTTATATATACACGTGTAAGTTCAGAATATTGTAAATGAACACACTAATCGCGCCGCTGGCGCGAAATTTCTGTTTTTATTTGCTTTTCAATAGTTTAGTGAAAAATGATCACCTGCCGCTGAAGATGGGGGGGTCAGAGCACAAAAAGGGGTGGGTCCGGACCCCCTGGACCACCCCCCTGGACACGCCCCTGGTTCGACCTTCTATGTGATGTCCAGGTGGCCAAAATCTGAGATGGTGCCATTTCAAGCCAAATTTTCAAATTTCTCCAAAACCCGCTAATTTTTCACTAAAATAGGTCGGGTTTGGCTGTAAATGCAACAAAAACACGTTTTCTATGTGCTAGGGTGCTTAAACTGCAGAAATTAAGCAAATTTCAAAAATTTCAAAAATTTGCCTATGTTTACGTGTTAAACATACGAAATTTTGAAAAGTCAATTTTACATGATTTTTTGCAAAAATATTGATATTTTATGATTCAGATGTACTAAAAATGACCCGCTCTTTCGAATGGTATAGTCAAAACCGTTCTGGCGTGCTTGCAGCAAAAAATTCGGCTGGTTTTTTTTCCCGCCCATGGTTTTTTTCCCGCATTGGGTTTTTCCCATCGGTTTGGTCGAAAATTTCTCACCAACCGTAATTGATAGAGAGACGTTTTATGGCTCATTTTGAAGCTCTTCGCAAGGCCTCATGGTAGTTATCGTTAGATTTTCGATTTGTCGCTTAATAAAAAAGTTACAGCCAAAATTCGAAAATTTGAGTTTTTTCTCCCGCCGCGCTATATATGAATAATGTGTACCAAACTAAAAAGAACAAAAAGAAACAACTATGTACAATTGGCATTTTTTGGGGTTTTGAAAGTGGGGGGGGGCTTCGCCCCCCCCTCCTCCTAGGGAGGGGGAAGTGGGGGGGGGCGAGTCCAAGATATAAAATACTAAAAGTTTTAGCGAAAAATTAGCATTTTTTAGGTAGAAACAAAAAATCGCTGTATTTAAGCTTAAAATTAACTTATAAGTCCATAAATTAGCTAAACATTGAAAAAATTTTGAAAATTTGACCTCAAAAACCTAATTTTCGACACTTTTGGGCGACCCCCAAAAAAGTGGGGGGGCTTGCCGAAAAGTGGGCCCCCCCACTAAAAAAATGCCAGTACAATACACAAATATATATACATAACATATCGCACTATATTCCATAAATTTCGTCACGTGTAGACAGTTTGAGCCCAAAATGCAAAGATGGGCGGGAAACGACCATTACATTTTCGTCTAGTGTGATTGTCTTGTCTTCCATGAGTTTTTGTTGATGGATTATATTTTTGATAATGTTGTGTGTTTCAGGCCTGTTATCCAAAACTGAACTAGAAAAACGATCCGCATTAAATAAACAGTATGGAAGAGACCTGAAAATTCCTCGTCGCCCATCGTGGACCAACGATACAACTCCTGATGAATTGGACAGAAAGGAAAAGGATAGTTTCCTGCAGTGGCGAAGACATTTGGGAGAACTTCAGGAAGTACGTACATAGAGTAGAATCTGCAGCGGAATCATTTCGATAGTTTTCTGTGTTTGCAGTCAAATTTACCACCTCAACTGGGGCGGATTTCATCATTAGTCACAAGTTCACAAGCCACAACTTGTGACTTGTGGCCACAAGTTTTCCAAAATTGGGTTTCATCAAACTTTGCTAGCAACTTGTGGCCATAAGTCACACGCCACAAGTAAATAACAGGCAAGCTCGCTGAAATGACGTCAGAGCTCACAAGTTGAGCGAAACATTTGTGGACAAGGAAGAGATGGACGCATCAGAAGCAACAGGAAGCATCAGAAAACAAAATGAAGACTTTGAAAGTCCTCGGCACTGCAGTAAATCGATATAAGTAATAAATAATTAATAAAACCAAGAAAATTGACAAAATTAATGAATTTAAAGATAATACCTTGCTTTTACCTACAAGGCGGGGGGTGGGGGCCCCCAGAAATTCGTTCCTCCCCCAGACTTGGGTCGCCCCCCCCAGGATTCGGGCATTCCCCCTGAACTCTGAAATGCCCGGAAAACAGGGTTTTGAGGGTAAATTTTGAAAAATTTTTCCCGCTTCGCCGGATTTTTACTCATTTTTAAGCATTTTTTAGCTATTTTACGCTTAAATTTAAGTTAAACATAGTTAATTTTTTAGCTTAGCAGCAAAACATAGCTATTTTTAGGCATTTTTTGAAAAAATTTTCTTCTCCCCCCAGACTTCCCCCCCCCCCAGCAGTTTTTGCCTAGGAAATAGCCAGAATACAGGAGTCTTAACGCATCGAAACTTGATAAGCTAAAGTTATCTAAAGGTGCGTTAAAACTACATTTCTAAAGCCCGGTTCACACTGCAATAGGTTTAAGGTTTAAGCAGTTGGGTGGGAAGGTTAACGAATGTCTTGAATATCACGTGATTTTTAAATCCGCCAGCGCGCACTCAAATCTCCACTGATTTAAAAAATTTTTCTAGTATGCATGTAATGAAAATTATTAACTAAACCTTTTATACTGGAAGCTTAAACATAAATACAGAGTTAAAACATTTTAACTCGGCTTGCTTAATCCTTAAACCTTAAACCTTTTACCTTGTGCAGTGTGAACCGGGCTTAACAAGAAAAATTGTGTAATGTTAGAAAATATTAGTGAGGTAGAAAGTTCAATAAAATTCAGTGTATATATCTGATTCGTTTATTGTTTTGAAGTTCAGAAAGTTTAATTATAGCTCAATACGAGTGAAGATTAATTTTATATTATTTTTAAATTAATTATTATTTGAATGCCACAAGTTATGCTTTGTTATGTTGTCTGCAGGGACTTGTGAACTTGTGACTTGTGGCTTGATGAAACCGAAACTGGAAAATCAACTTGTGGTGCACTTGTCACAGGCAGGGACTTTGCTTGTGACTTGTGACTTGTGACTAATCGTTGATGAAGCCGAATTTGCTTGTGGCTTGTGAACTTGTGACTAATGATGAAATCGGCCCCTGGTGCAGAGACTACACACATAAGAAGGCACGAATTCGGGGCTGGAAACAGCTTTCTTGGGGGGCCTGTTTAAATTATGGCCACCTAATAGGGGCGTATGATCTGGGATCCCAAACTGCGAAACACGAGGCTTGACAGCAGGGGCGTACCCAAGAGTTAGAAAAAGAAGTAGTTTTGATTGACAAAAAATTTACTGAAAAGGAGGGGATTTTGACAAAAATTTGAAAGGTTTTTAACAACTCAACAGGAGGTGCTTCAACCCTCAAAACTCTTCCCATGGATACGCCCATGCTTGACATACATGTTGGAAAAATGAGGGGGGGGGGGGGGGGTACCCATACCGACCATAGATGGATAGCTGAGGGCTAGACCCCGGCGACCGATTGTCTTAGTCCCTTCCAGGGGATTGAGCGGCAGCGGGGATCGACCCGGACTCGGATCCAAAGACCTACCCGCGCACGGCACTTGTTGTTGTTGTTGTTGATATAAGTTTCTTGACATCCGCTAATGAAATCAAGGCAGTCAAAGCACTAGAGAACAGTTAGTGATACTGATGGGCACCGGATAATTTTTTCATATCCGGGTATCCGCAAATTTTGCGTCAACGGATATCCGGATATGTATTCCAAACTTGGCTTCAAAAAACTTTTTCGGTTTTGCAGTTAAACTGTTACTGTTGTGTCATTTTTCGGCACGCTGTAAATTTCCATCATAGAGCCAAGCCACAACCTTGATTTCAAAAATAATTTCCGACAAATTTTTGAATTATTTTTTAAAATTATTGAAATTTTTGTTAAAAATTTTGCTAATTTTTCATTAATTTGTCTGAAGTGTGCACGGATATCCGGATATTTTTCTCAAAACGGATATCCTCATATAAAAATTATCCGGATATCCAGTGCCATCCCTAGTTAGTGAGCAGACGAAATAGTGTAAAACATTTACATCTATTAAAAGATATTCTGTGCGTTATAATATTGTTCTTTCGCATTGGCGGCCCCGTATGGCCCAAAGTATGCTTTCCGGAATCTTTTGCACGAGGTCACTGACACTAGGGCAAAATCTTCCGGACACTGTGCTTTACTACCTGTGTGCGCAATTTGGAAAAACATTTTCAAACTTGGTTGATATTCACCTACTGATTACTTATCCCGTTGCAGACGTCTGCTATTTTGCTACGCTTCGGTTTTTGCGCCTACCCTTTCAGTGCAATATTGGTGGTAGCTTCTTCAGCTTTAGTCTCTACAACGTACGTACTCTGTAACAAGAAAATAAAGTAAACGCAAGCTGTCGGCTGACTCATGAACAGGATGGAAGGCATTAATCTCTCTCCCTCTCCTGTTTTGCACTAAAGCTTTGCCTTAATGGTTATCAATTAATTTTATCGACGTCACTGATGTAATTTTTAATTGTTTAGACTGATTTTTAACTTTTTAAACGTTTAGATTGATGGCTTGGTGTTGACTCCGTTTGAGCGAAATCTGGAACTTTGGCGACAACTGTGGCGTGTTGTAGAACGTAGTGATGTTGTTGTTCAGATTGTGGATGCGCGTAACCCTGCACTATTTAGGTTTGCATTTTGCTGTTTCTTGATCTCGGTATGCAGGACCAACGCAGTTATAACTATGTACCTCAGAATAGGTTATAATATACCGAATGCTTGATGGTAGTTCAGCTCTACTAATTCTGCTTTAACATAATATACAGATGATGTTTATTGCAAACAGTGGTACTTACGCATATGCAGGTTATATATAGAGTATGAAACAATATTCAAGCGCTGATAATTTTAAAGCATACCATCAATGCAATGCTATGCCTAGTCTAACTTTCTAGTACGCTTATATCGTATCGCATTTCGCAACCATTGCGCAACTAAGCTGTGTAAGTAGCTATAAGAAATGTGTTCCTGTGCCGTCTTCACTAGCTATATATATTAATTTTGTTAAAATTGACAGTTTTAAGAAGAGACCTTGTCCTTACGCCCTGGGCTAGCTTCCTACAATATCTTCACTATCTAACTGAGTTATCAATTTTACCTCGGATGTGTTGTAGTGAATATTGAACTAAATATTGAAATGCTCTAGTGTTGTGATACGATACTGAGATCTTAGCTGTTCGTTAATGCTTAATGATATTTTGTTGCTTGAATAATGAAAGGGGATTGTACTACTTTCTACAGTTTTGTCTTTATTTTTAGATGTGAGGACTTGGAAAAATATGTGACAGAGGTAAAGTCTTCCAAGAGTAATGTCCTGTTAATCAACAAGGCTGATTTGCTGACACTTAAGCAGAGAGAACTCTGGGCTCGATACTTTGATGACCAACGTTGCCGAGGTGATTAAAAGTATTTTAATGCAATGAGCTTTCCATTATTGTGTTTGACTGTTTGGCTTAAACTTACGGGAAATTTGACACGTATTGCTTTTTTTGGCTTTCTGAATATGCTTGTATAATGTAGACTTGCAGTTTTTATTGGTGTTTCTCAGCTGATCGTTTTAAGGTTTGTTGTCAAGTTCTGTGAATGCCAGTTTTAAATGCTGCATAGTTTCTTCCGTAAATTAATTGTACTAGTTTTTATTTTGTTTTAGTTGCGTTTTGGAGCGCACTTGAAGAAACATCGGATGATACAAACTGTGATGCTGTTGAAGAGCACAGTAGTCTAAGGAGAGCCGAAGTTGTAAACAGTGCAGCGGATTCTGACTGGCTCAGTAACAACCCGCAGATACTGTCGGTAGATCAGTTGCTTACATTTCTACAAAACATTGTGTCCCTTCGTCGCAATTCTGACTGTGAAGAACAAGAAGAAAGCTCTACTCACCTAACCATTGGGCTGGTTGGCTATCCGAATGTGGGCAAAAGTTCCACCCTTAACAAACTGTTGGGCAGTAAAAAGGTGGCCGTCTCTGCCACCCCTGGCAAGACCAAACATTTTCAGACTCACTATCTCCAGCAAACGGGTCTCCAGCTGTGCGACTGTCCCGGCCTGGTGATGCCGTCCCTGGCCCTCAGTCCGGAACAGATGGTCCTCCTGGGAATTCTGCCCATCGACCAGCTGCGAGACTACCTGGCGCCGGTTCGTCTCCTCTGTTCCCTGATTCCCAGGCGGGCCCTGGAGCGAGCCTACGGGATCCTGTTGCCGAAGCCTGGAGAAGCGGAGCCGCCCGATCGGCCGCCTAGCCCACAGGAGCTGCTGACCTCGGTTGCCTTTGTTCGGGGTTTTATGGGCTCCAAGGGCGTACCCAATATGGCCCGTGCTGCCCGTATGGTGCTGAAGGATTTTGTGAACGGACGCCTGTGCTACGCCTTTCCACCTCCGGGCACGTCAGAGACCGACTTTGCTGAACTGGGCCGGTCGGAGCCGCCTCTGCCGAAAGAGGAGTCAGCTGAGACTAATCCGGGCACGGTTCCACTGGAATTGCTGATTCGAAGAAATTTACTGTCCTCAGCTCCGAACAGTGATCAGGTTGATTGTAGATTTTTTGATGATCGTCAGCCGGCTTCTCATGTCAAGAAAACCGTGCCAGCGGTTGGCTGTGTTCGCTCAAGCGAAGGAAACCCGGGTGATTTGAACAGTGGATCTTCGATGTCTAGTTTGAATACGGTTGGTGCAAAACCGTGGAAGAAACATCAGAATAGAAATAAGAGAGAAAAACTGCAAGTCTACATTATACAAGCATATTCAGAAAGCCAAAAAAAGCAATACGTGTCCAAATTTCCCGTAAGTTTAAGCCAAACAGTCAAACACAATAATGGAAAGCTCATTGCATTAAAATACTTTAATCACCTCGGCAACGTTGGTCATCAAAGTATCGAGCCCAGAGTTCTCTCTGCTTAAGTGTCAGCAAATCAGCCTTGTTGATTAACAGGACATTACTCTTGGAAGACTTTACCTCTGTCACATATTTTTCCAAGTCCTCACATCTAAAAATAAAGACAAAACTGTAGAAAGTAGTACAATCCCCTTTCATTATTCAAGCAACAAAATATCATTAAGCATTAACGAACAGCTAAGATCTCAGTATCGTATCACAACACTAGAGCATTTCAATATTTAGTTCAATATTCACTACAACACATCCGAGGTAAAATTGATATCTCCGTTAGATAGTGAAGATATTGTAGGTAGCTAGCCCAGGGCGTAAGGACAAGGTCTCTTCTTAAAACTGTCAATTTTACAAAATTAATATAGCTAGTGAAGACGGCACAGGAACACATTTCTTATAGCTACTTACACAGCTTAGTTGCGCAATGGTTGCGTAATGCGATACGATATAAGCGTACTAGAAAGTTAGACTAGGCATAGCATTGCATTGATGGTATGCCTTAAAATTATCAGCGCTTGAATAATGTTTCAGACACAATATAAAACCTGCATATGCGTAAGTACCACTGTTTGCAATAAACATCATCTGTATATGTTAAAGCAGAATTAGTAGAGCTGAACTGCCATCAAGCATTCGGTATATTATATAACCTATTCTGAGGTACATAGTTATAACTGCGTTGGTCCTGCATACCGAGATCAAGAAACAGCAAAATGCAAACCTAAATAGTGCAGGGTTACGCGCATCCACAATCTGAACAACAACATCACTACGCTCTACAACACGCCACAGTTGTCGCCAAAGTTCCAGATTTCGCTCAAACGGAGTCAACACCAAGCCATCAATCTAAACGTTTAAAAAGTTAAAAATCAGTCTAAACAATTAAAAATTACATCAGTGACGTCGATAAAATTAATTGATAACCATTAAGGCAAAGCTTTAGTGCAAAACAGGAGAGGGAGAGAGATTAATGCCTTCCATCCTGTTCATGAGTCAGCCGACAGCTTGCGTTTACTTTATTTTCTTGTTACAGAGTACGTACGTTGTAGAGACTAAAGCTGAAGAAGCTACCACCAATATTGCACTGAAAGGGGTAGGCGCAAAAACCGAAGCGTAGCAAAATAGCAGACGTCTGCAACGGGATAAGTAATCAGTAGGTGAATATCAACCAAGTTTGAAAATGTTTTTCCAAATTGCGCACACAGGTAGTAAAGCACAGAAAAGTCCGAGAAGATTTGCCCCAGTGTCATGACCTCGTGCAAAAGATTCCGGAAAGCATACTTTGGGCCATACGGGGCCGCCAATGCGAAAGAACAATATTATAACGCACAGAATATCTTTTAATAGATGTAAATGTTTTACACTATTTCGTCTGCTCACTAACTAGGGATAGGGACTCGATATCCGGATAATTTTTATATGAGGATATCCGTTTTGAGAAAAAAATATCCGGATATCCGTGCACACTTCAGACAAATTAATGAAAAATTAGCAAAATTTTTAACAAAAATTTCAATAATTTTAAAAAATAATTCAAAAATTTGTCGGAAATTATTTTTGAAATCAAGGTTGTGGCTTGGCTCTATGATGGAAATTTACAGCGTGCCGAAAAATGACACAACAGTAACAGTTTAACTGCAAAACCGAAAAAGTTTCTTGAAGCCAAGTTTGGAATACATATCCGGATATCCGTTGACGCAAAATTTGCGGATACCCGGATATGAAAAAATTATCCGGTGCCCATCAGTATCACCAACTGTTCTCTAGTGCTTTGACTGCCTTGATTTCATTAGCGGATGTCAAGAAACTTATATCAAACAACAACAACAACAATGTGCCGTGCCGGCCGAGTGGTTAAGGCGTTCGACTTTGGATCCGATAGTCCGAGGTTCGAATCCCCGCTGCCACAAGGCTTTCACAAATCCCCTTGAGCAAGGGACTAAGCACATATCGGTTCGCCGTGGGCTCTAGCCAACTCAGCTATCCATCCTTAATTGGTCGGTAAATGGGTACCACTCATGTGGGAAGGTAACAGGAGACCGTGTAGGGCATCTGCCTTGAGGAGCTGGCCCCTCCTCCACGGTTGTAGTCATCATTCGAGGTGACACTCCTGGCTCAAGGGCTGTGTATCCGGGGATGAGCACCGGCACCCTAGACCCTGACAAGGGTAGGAGAATTCTCCGGGGGTTACCTTTACCTTTTTATATCAAACAACAAGAAGCAAAGATCGGTTACATAACTTTAACATGCTGGAACCAAATAGAATTACTTAGTTATTTTTGATCATTAAAGTCGCGGTCTACAGTGTTTTGAAGCTTTTTACAAGAGTACGGTGTGCCTAAGAATCTGACTTAGCTATATGCTACAAACATATGGTAGCAGAGCGTGGTTAGATTCTTAGGCACACCGTACTCATAGCAAAACTTCAAAAACTATAGACCGCGTGACAGTAATGATAAAAGTAACAAAGTTATTCTATTTAAAGAGGTTTCCAGCATGTTAAAGTCAAGCATGGGCGTACCAT
>JASAND010001683.1:0-22787 GCA_030248195.1 Trissonchulus latispiculum
TTGAGAAACTTCATTTTTTTCGACCATTTGACCCTCCCACCCGACTGACCCTTCAAACGACAGAGTGGAACCAGCCCAGCAAGATGGATGCGTCGGACGGCAAAAAACGTACACGGGATATGAGCTGGGCACACCAGAAAACACCTATAGACAAAGGTTTGAGAGGCCAGGTAGAGCCCAGTATGGACCTCCAGGTAGCGGTTGCCGACATGACCCTCCAGACGGCAAAGTAGAACCAGCCCAGCAATATAGATGAGTCGTACGGCAAAAAGGACGCCGGGAATGAGCTGGGCACACCCGAACCCCTATAAACAAAGTTTTGAGAGGCCAGGTAGAGCCTACTATGGACCTCCAGGAAGCGGTTTCCGACTTGACCCTTCCGACGGCAAAGTGGAACCAGCCCAGCAAGATGGGTGGGTCTGACGGTAAAACTGGCTGCGGGAATCGATTCTCCGTGCCAGAAAACCATTGTATGGAAGATTTGAGCGTGCAAAGTTGAATAGATAGCGAGAAATTTCGATTTTTCATTTTCGAATTTTCGCCATTTTTGACGGGCCACTGTGGTCGCTAGGGAAGTGATAGAGAAACGCAACCTGGACCGTTAGTTAGTTCAATATATGTAATTTCTGAATATAAAAAGAAATCAGCTCCAGCTCGTAACGTTCGACCTGAGCGACGACCACAAAAATGGTCACTTTTCTCTATGAGCCGACTTTGCGGCGCCACTGCGGCGCTGTGGCGCAGCTGCGGCGCAAAAAAAGTTGTGATTCTTAAATTCTTTAGAGGGTACTACTAGACCCCATAGCCCTTTAGGTTGGCCCACCAAGGCAGATCACGTGAAAGCGGCGAACATTATGTACAATACAACCATCAAATAGGAGAAACCGGAAAAAAAACATCGCCGCCATAACCGGTCCGGGGCGCAACTTTTTAACGGTAAGTGATACGGGGCTGAAACTTCACAGACATACTAAACTCGATGTGCTCTACAATTTGCGCATGAAATCTGCGCAGGATCTGCGCAGGATTTTGCGCAGCTTCTGCTGTTTTTTTTACACTGTCTCCAGCCACTTTTCACACATATTATAGGGGTCGCTGCCGCGACCCCTATGATAAATTTAGACTGTTTGACAGAATTTCTTAACTTTTTCAAAAGATTTTTAAAATTTTCGGAAAATTTTTCAATTTTTCTGCTAATTCTTCAAAAAATTTTGAGCTTATCAGAAAAAAAACCTCGCTAGTTACTAATCCTGGAGGTGGGTGATCTTTTTCGAATTTTCGAAGTGACTTTTTGTTAACCTTGCCATATACATTTCTCGCAATAACAAACACTCTAAGCCAAAAAAAAATTTGGACATTTTTTGAAAACGTTTGCAAAATTTACCCCTATCGCGGCGACGGCGCGAAAATGGCCAAAAAATTGGGAACTTATGGGGTAGAATTTTGAAGGAATTTTTGTAAAATGCAAAATGAAAAATAAAAAAGTAGTAGTCGATAAGGACCGGACCCTCCAGACGGCAAAGTGGAACCAGCACAGCAACTTGGGTTATTCGGGCAGCAAAACTGAAAGCGGGAATCGATTCTCCGTCCCAAAAAACCTTTGTATGCAAAATCTGAGCCACCCATGTAGCAAAATAAGCGAAAAAATTAAGTTCAAAGTTCGACCCAAAATTCACCATTTGGCCGGCCAGTACCGAAAAATTACGTACAGCGACGGAAAAATCATATAGCATTTGAACGACCCCGATATGTGTACTGTTTAACCATATAGTCAGTATTGCCCCATATATAGCCCAGTCTGACTTATTAAGGCGCATTTGAAGCATACTTTTTGGCCATTTTAGCATTTTGGCAGACTTTGGCCCCCAGCCAAAAATTTTTTCCGGCTCCGGGAGGCACAAAAACTAGCTTATTTTCTTATTTTTGATTAGTACTACAAGAATATATATGGTTTTAATAGGCAAAAATTGCAGTTATTCAAGCTATAAAACCCCCATATGAGACATCAAAAGCGAGAAACCGGAAAAAAAGAAAAAACACAATTTTCGTAAGCGATTTTTGGCGTAACTTTTTACCGGAAAGTGGTACGGGGATGAAACTTGGCAAATATACTAAACTCGACACGTACAATTTTTTGCGCACATAATCTGATAATCACATAATCATTTTGCGCACAGCTTCTGCGCAGCCTTGTTTTACACGGTCATTCGACCATTTTCACTCATATTATAGGGGTCGCTACCGTGACCCCTATGATATATATATATATATTATGTATATACTATATGTATATATATTAGGGATCGACCGGAATTCCGGTTCCGGTTCCGGTACTTTTTGGTTCCGGTTCCGGTTCCGGTTTTTGAAAACGTACCGGAACCGGAACCAATTTTTGCCTATTGTCAAAAGCAAACTTTTATTAAAATTTTCAAAAATTTTATCAAACTTCTTTAAAACTTTTGGAAAAACTGCGATTCTCTTATAACCAGAATATGATTTATTCAAAAATTTTTGCCTGCGGCGCTATTGCATTACTTAGAATGTTTCGAATTTGTAATAATAATGTCTAATGTATCGTTGTTATGAATATTAATATTATATATTATAAAACAAAAATAATACTTAATAACTCAGATTAGATAGCACAAGACCTCCGAAACTTTTAACTTTAAGTATATATATATACCTAATGCTGAATTGAAATTAGTGAAGCCTTACCGTCGACCTATGCTATGCTATTTCAAAATTGTAGAGTGCGCTGTTGTATAATCAAATGTCAGTTTAAGCTTAAATTTAATCTTTTTAATTGTTTAAATCGAGACTGGACTTTAAATATGGACTTTAAATTTAAAGCTATAATGTACTAAAGTTTAACTATGCTATACGACAAAAATCTCTTAATAAATTGCAAATTTCATGTTCCTGCAGTGAAATAACTATATAAAATATAAAGCAAACGTTATTACAACGTTCTAGTAACTATAAAAAAGCGAAAAATTGTACAAAAATTGTCCAAAACGTCAGAAAAAATTTTCGATTTTTGTAGTGTTAAAGAGCTGGTTCCGGTTCCGGTTCCGGTTCCGGTTTTTTGGAGTTCCGGTCGATCCCTAATATATATATATTAGAGATGCACCGGGGCCGCCACTACCGGGGCCGGAGCCACCTTGGCCCCGGTACCGGGCCGGGGCCTGGAAATTGGGGGCCCAAATCAAAAATTTTCAAAAATTTTCTGAAAAATTCAAATTTTATAATAATTTTTCATATACAAACGTTACTATCGTTGTTTTCATTCATATCGGAGGGAAAGCAAACGATTTGTAACACTTTTTGACTTTCGAAAATTCAAAATTTTGGTCAAAAAATGTCAAAAATTTAGAAAATTTTGCTAGTTTGTGGCCCCGGTCGGTACCGGGGCCTGACCACCGGGGCCGGGGCCGGGGCCAGGCCCCGGTGCATCCCTAATATACATATATTTACAAATTTTATTTTGCTTTCATAACGTATATATATATAAATGGGCAATGCAAGATTGATAATTGGCAGCATCTGAAAGTGTTCTAGAATAAATCGTGGAAGTGAAAAATTCTGGAAAGCATCCAATTCCCGTTTTGGTTTTCCACTGATCGATTATACAACTCTATAACTCATCTCATCTTAACTAATCTTTTTAAACATTTGAATTGCTGAATTTTCCACGATTTCAAAAAATTCTTCAACTTCTGGGGGGCCCCCGTTTCGCACATTATCTTTGTTGCCCTTAGCTTGTCCTCTTTATTGCCTGCCACCATTCCTTGTATACACTTATACTATTTTACTGCAAGTTTTTCACTTCGCAAGTTACTACATGTATATATATCTCCATTTCAGTAGCGGATCCAGGGGGGGGCCGGGGCCCGGGGCCCCCCTTTGCGATTTGGGCCCCCTCCTTTGACATTCCGGGCCCCCCCTAGAAAATTTTTTCAGCTGTTTATAAATTGCATATTTCGAGTGAAAATCAAGCATAATTTTAATAAATTCCACAAATTTTTAAAAAATTTCGCCTGCGGCGATCTTGTATATAGTCAAGCGGGGAAAAAAACCCACTTTTCAGATTTTTGGCCAGAACTTTTTAATGGTTTGACATATCGAAATGCTGATTATACAGGTAGCTAGGCCTAGTCGTAAGCTTTCTTATGAGCTATAGAACACCTCTGTAGGGTGTGCCGTTAGCGAGAAAAATTGTCCCAAACTGGCGGGAAAAAACCCAATGCGGGGAAAAAAACCCATATGCGGGAAAAAAAACCCACCCCAAAAAATTGTTGGCAAGCTGCCAGGAGCATTTCTAACCATTCCAAATGAAAGAGCGGGTTGTTTTTAGTACAACTGCATCAAAATATATTAGTTTTTGTATTAAAATTGAGGTCATATGGTCATTTGAAAATGTTGTATCTTTAACACATAAACATAGGCAAATTTTGGAAATTTTTTAAAATTGTTTATTTTCGGCAGTTTAAGCATCCTATCGTGTAGAAAACGTGTTTTTCTTGTATTTAGAGCCAAACTAGACCCATTTTAAGGCAAAAATAAGCATTTTTGGTCAAAATTGAAATTTTGGCTTGAAATGGCACCGTGTCCGATTTAGACCCCCTGGACCACACATAACAGTACGAACCCAGGTAAAACCTATAGATTCTCTATTAAACAAATGTATGTGTTGGTTTGACCTTTCCGGTCAATGGTTAGAAAAAAAATTTAATTTTGAAAAGTGGGTTTTTTCCCGCCGTGGGTTTTTTTCCCGCCAACTCCAGGTCACCCCCAGGTCGCACCGGAGGGGTCAGAGCAGTGTGACATATATCATCATGAAGCGCAACAGATGCCCTACAGGTACATATAATCCGCTTTGGTCTAAGTCTTTCCAGTAGTTCAGGGTGGCCCGGCAAAGTTTGCCAAATTTCGGCACTTGGTCGGACCAAAATTTCCAAAAATTTCAAAGTCCCAAAAAATTTGCAGGGAAGCAGTGGGAGCAACCATAATACACCCTCCAGGGTTATTTTGGATGCTCTTCAAGATAGGCTATTAAAATCCTAGATAGCTCATACTGGTAAGCCCACACTGGGGGTGGGTTTTTTTTCCCGCATTGGCGAGTGGGTTTTTTTTCCCGCTTGACTATATACTTCCGTGCTGCTTTATTACGTACTTAGTTCTGTGATAGAACTTCTGTCTCTTAGAGTGTCTTCTTATTTTGTTTCCTTTCCTGTTTTGTAAGTATAGTTAATTGTACTCAACGCTTTCAGTTTATTTTATGACTTTATGCCGGCTTATATTTATATCATAGGTGTAATTGGGGGGGGGGGGGTTGGGGAATTTGGGTCGCGCCGGAAAATTTGTGGGGGGGAACCCCCCCAGCCATTTTGTCAACCCCCCCCCAGTAATTTTCGGGGGCCCCCGGCCCCCCCCCAACTGGGGGGGGGGGGGGTATTCGCGCCGGGGGCGCGAAAATTGGGCCGAAAAAGGGGCATTTTTAGGGTAAATTTGGTGGGGGGACCCCCCCCAGCCATTTTGTCAACCCCCCCCCAGAAATTTTTGGGGGCCCCCGGCGGCCATAGGTGAACCAGGCTACAGTTTGCCCCCTGTGAGACCTCCCCCCACGAGAAGGCCAGACCCCCCACCCCCCATACCCGACCTCGACTACTCCCCCCCAAGCCGAGCTCAGACCCCCTCCCCCCCTAAAATGGGGTCCAAACAAGAGAAAAAATGCTAAATTTTTGCAAAAATGTTTGCAATTTTTCAAAAATTTTCTGAAAAAATTGGCTGGAAATAGTTAAAAACGCTAAAAAATAGGCTGTAAAACGCAATACGAGTAGTTTTTGAGTACATTTATGTCGAAAATAGTAGATTTTATGTCAATAAGGGCCAGTTTTAGCTGAAAAAAATTTGGGTACAGTTTGGGTACAGTTTTTTTTGAAAATTTCCGATTTTTTAGACCCCCCCCCCAAACCAGATTTGGACTTTTTACTCCCCCCCAACCCAAACAGGTGGTACACCCATAGGTGTACCAGGCTACAGTTTACCCCCTGTGAGACCCCCCACGGAGAGGCCAGACCCCCCTCCCCCCCTACCCGACCTCAACTACTCCCCCCCCAAGCCGAGCTCAAACCCCCCTCCCCCCCTAAAATTGGGTCCAAACCAAGTAAAAAATGCAAAATTTTTGAAAAAATTTTTTGCAACTTCTGAAAATTTTTTGAAAAAATTTGAAAAATAGGCTATAAATCACCTATAAACAGCTAAAGATGGTTATTTATAGCAATTAGAAGATAATATACGCAATTATAAACCACAATCTGGGCTAATTAAGGCATATTTTAGTGCAAATTTGTCAATTTTCAAGCCCTATTTTCGCATACGAAAACTATTGACAGAAGCTTTTGAGTACGTTTAATGTACTGTGCATCGAAAAAGGAGCAGTTTTAGCTAAAAAACTTGGGTACAGTTTAGGGGGGGTCCTCCCCCCCCTCAAATTTCGGATTTGGGTGGGGTCCCCCGAGCCAAATTTGGACCTTCTACTCCCCCCCAACCCAAACAGGTGGTACACCAATGGGTACACCTATGCCTCGCCCCCCCCCCCGGGGGGGGGGGGGGGGGGGTATTGGCGCGAAAATTGGGCCGCAAAAGGGGCATTTTTAGGGTAAATTTGGAAAAATTTTTTAAAAAAGTCCAAATTTTTGGCTTAACGTGTTTATTATAGCGAGAAATACACGTTTATAGCGGTTTTATGGACGTCTAGACTCAATAATGACCTTATTGTGGACTCAGAATCATGTTGGCTATCAAGTTTTCGAGTTTAAAAACACTGTCTAATGTTAACATTACTTAATGATTTCATGTTTTTCGGTATTAGCAATGGCTGAAAATGCGATTTTTGGCAAAAAATTGAAAAATTTTTTGGGGGGAGGTTTGGGGGGGTCGTGGGGGGTCTAAAAAGGGGGGCCCCCCAAAATTCCGGGGGGGCCCCCAACCCAAATCCCCGTTACACCTGTTATATATATATATTTTTACACATTTTATTTTCCATTCATAACGTATATGTAAATGGGCAATGCAAGATTGATAATTGGCAACTTCTGAAAGTGTTCTAGAATAAATCGTGGAAGTGAAAAATTCTGAAAACCATCCAATTCCCGTTTTGGTTTTCCACTGATCGATTATACAACTCAATAACTCATCTCATCTTAACTAATCTTTTTAAACATTTGAATTTTAATTTTCCACGATTTCAAAAAATTCTTCAACTTCTGGGGGGCTCCGCCCCCCAGACCCCCCCATTTCGCACATTATCTTTTGTTGCCCTTGTAGCTTGTCGTGTTTATTGCCACCATTCCTTGTATATACTAATACTATTATATATATATATACATGTACATCTCCATTTTATTTCTTTAATCTTTTCAAAAGTTTGCATGACGGATTTTTTTCCAATTTCAAAAAATTCTTCAACTTCTGGGGGCTCTGCCCCCCAGACCCGCCGTGTACTTCTTGTGTAAAGAAATTCTCCATGCTTTGCTTCACTCACGGGGTATAATTGTTTTGCAATTGGCAAGTGAACTAACATTTCCATACACAATATTTTCTTGTAAAACTATTTTGTTCCTGGAAAAAGCAAATTTTTACCATCCCCCCCCGGAAAAATTTGGTTACCCCCCCCCCCAGAAAAATTTTTCAGCGGCCCCCCCTTTTCAAAATCCTGGATCCGCCACTGAATTTGGTGGGCACCCGAACCAAATTCGGTCCTTCTACTCTCCCCAAAGCCAAACAGGTGGTATATACACCTCTGGGTTGAGAAAATGACTGGGGGCTCCCCCCCCCGCCCCCCGCCTTACTTGGACCCATAGGAAGGTGGGGGGGGGGTTGGGGGTGGTAGTCCCCCCAAGCCTTTTTTCAACCCTCCCCCAAAACTTTTGGGGGGGGGGGACTCCCCCCCCCAACTGGGGTGGGGGGGTAGTCGCGCCGAAGGCGCGAAAAATGGCCAAAAATTGGGTATTTTTTGGGTAAATTTTGTAAAAATTTTCAAAAATATCCAAATTTTTGGCTTAAACTGTTTATTATTATGAGAAATACACGTTTTTAACTGTATTATGGATCTTATGATTTTGGACTTGGAAACATGTTGGCAATCAAGTTTCTGAGTTTAAAACCACTGTCTAATGTTAAAACTCCTTTATGGTTAGATGTTTTTTATCATTAGAAACGGCTGAAAATGCGATTTTTGGCATAAAAAATGAAAAATTTTTTTGGGGGAGGGTTGGGGGGGTTGTGGGGGGGGAGTCGCCAGAGGGGGGCCCCCCCAGAAAATGTTGGGGGGGGGGAGAGCCTCCCCCCACCCCAAATCTCCGTTACACCTATATATGCTTGGACCTACCCCCAGCCTCTTCTCTTTCCCCCCCCCCCGCCCCGATCCGCACACCGTATAAACCAAGCCAAACGCCTTCCCCAGAAGAAATCATTCATGTCTAAAAAGCTATTACTTTTCTATCTGCACAATATTTTGATGAAACTGAAATTGAACATATAAACTATTTTAACATACACACACTTTCAGCAAGTATTAGAATCTTTAGCAGGAGAGATCTCATCCACGACTTTACCAAACACAACTTTTTAATCTCAAACCTTCGCGCTCTCAGTGAGCACATGTGTACAGTACTTAGCTTTTAGCTACCCGATGGCAAGAATGCACTGAAGACAGTTAACTGGACTTTTTCAGGCGGATGGTAATATACTACCGTCCGCTAAGAACAAAATACAGTTACAATCAAAACATCTAGAAAAATCATTTTAATTTTTGACACTTATCTTGTTTTGATATGCAGGGTTGTCTGCGCTAAGGCTCAAGGTGGTGGTTTCCTCTTATATAAATTTGACCTTACAAGATCCAATTCTTTATGAAAGCGGATGAAACTTTCCAAATATATTATTTTGGTGCTCTATAACATTCTAGGACCAGTCCCGCATGTTCAGGTAATACGATCAGTACATTCAACATTTTTGCGCTTACAACATTTACAACAGTCAGGGTACGCCATTAAAAAATTGGTCATTTTCGAGGAAGTTAGTTTTCCAAAATTCCTGCTAAATCGCACGGCCAACTTTTGTTTGCTACTCAATCGATTTCAACATCGATTTCTCATAAACTACCCAACGGATTCGCGTGACTTGTGGCAGGATGAAAAATCGAATTATTGCTGAGGTACAATTTTCTTGGTACTACCACCTTAAGGTGGTGATTCCTTTTGGAGACATCAACTTTGAACCACTATTATTCATTCATTATTTGGAGTTAAGAAGTCATCTTTATATCAAAATGTAGCTTAGCATTTTCTCTTTTTAATGAGTACAATGAATCTAAGTTTGGCTTTCTAAAATGTTTTTCCTGTATTGTAGAAGAAGTATAATTTTTCAGATTTTTTGCAGGCTGAAGTAAATTTTTTCGCAGGACATCGGTTAGAGCATTCGATAACTCTATCAAATAGCTGGGGACCCTTTTTTAGTTATTGTGATATCGCGCTTCGTTATGGAGAAATAAGCTAAAATGTCAGCGCAACCTGGATTTTGCCTACTTTTCACTACTTTGGCAAGCCACTACTTCAGTTAGAAAGCAGCTATCGGGGCAACTAAAAAAGGGTCCCGGGGTATTTTTGTGTAGAACACATCTGCTAAGTGGCAACTCTCTAGCTTGCATACTAAATTCTGCACAATCGCTGGAAAAAATTTGGTCGTGTATTTGCAAAAACTACATTTTTTGTGATAGCAGCCTAAGGGATAGCAATTGTACGGTGGTCATGCCTCCGATAATTGGCCTCTGTGAGACCTTTAAATCGACACCCTTAGTTAAATTTTACGGCTTTCGTAGCTCAAGAGACAAGAAGTAGTGGATTATTTGATTTCTGCAGAAAGGACAAGGTTTTGACGCCAAAATAAGAAAATTGGCTGTATCTCACGATAGGGAAAAGCTAGAAAGTTGCTTTCGAAAGCAAAATTGTAGAGTTTAACGAGTTCTTTCGAATGGATATAGTCATAGCCATGCAGCTGCTGCCAAACGTTCAGAAATTGGCAAAAACCGCCCTGAACGCAAATGTTGAATTTTTGAAGCGCGATTGCGCAGAGGGTGTTAGAACGCTAAAATAACTTATTTTGGAAAGTTTCGTTGAATTTCATCCTGGTTTACGCCGTCAATCAACAATATGTGCCCAAAAGGAATCACCACCTTAAATAAAACTACCAATTTGACAAAGTTTGAAGAAATTTTTAGCTACGACGATAGCCATCCAGACATTGGGTAATATTGTCAGAACATAGCCTACCAAACAAACTAGGGGCACATCGATTTCTTTAAAATTGCTTAATCTGTCCTAACCTTACATCTATAATCCCGATAATGGAGTGATCCATAATCCATTGTTTTAATTTAGAGTGATGTTTGAAAAAATATTACTTACACTGGAGGTGGAAAGAGTAATATGTAGTGAAAGTAATTGGTTCAAGGGCTAAGAATAAAGCTTTGTTGTTGTAATCGCAGTTGGTTAGGGTAGTGATCTTCAGATAGATAGGGCAAGGCTTTCATTACAACAGTCAACAGGATGCAGGATCGCTGCTTAAATCCAGATCTGACCACATTCAGGTGTTCACAGTGAGCAAATCCGAATGGCCAACCAAAGGTCGGGGGTCAACAAGGTAAGTTCGTTTCTTTGCCGCAAGGGCCATGGAAAACTACTCTGTCTTCCACGACTCTGTAGCGATAGACAGATCCTCCAGCACGGTCTGTTTCAGGGTAAGGCTGCAGAGTAAGATTCTCTTGCACGGATCTAGTCGGGACAATTCTTTGGAAGACGCAGGGTTCACAGTCACGATTTATTGAGTGATAGTCAGGATCAGGCATGTGCAGGAGGCGGAATTTTGGGATGGGGCAAACCGGTGGCCGCCGGCCGCCGACAATACTGATTTATACCGTTTTGACTAAACCAGAAAAATCCGGATTCTGGGGCGTGGGGGAGCCCTCTGGGGGGGGGTGAGCTTCAGGTTAGGGTAGGGTGAAGTTTTGCCCAGCCACACCTGTGCTCCACCCTTAGACCCTCCGTTTTTGTTTTCCAAAATGATCATAGAATTATTACTTTGCCAACAGTTAATATCCAAAACTTAAAACTCTTCTTCAATTTGACATAGTCTCGAGTGTCGTCGTTCATTTGGCGCATTTTCTGCAGCGTTAAACGCTGCTGAGGCAAATCCAAGAAATTTCCCTTCCGCCAGCTTGTATTACATATTCTAGCACAAAATCAAACTTTGCCTGTTCTGCAGTTTCGAGAATTCGACATTTAGAGTCGACGCTTTGTATATAGCTGGCATGTCGTAAAAGTAAGCTAGATTGCTGAGTTCGTAAACTAATGTGAAAGTACTTAAACTTATGACGTATAGATATCCGTCCAACTTCAAAATTGGCGGAAGTAGCTAGCGTTTCAAGAACACGGCACAAAAGAATGCCACCACCTTACGTAATAGTTAATGGTTGGACCTAACTATTGTCTCATTGTTAAGTGCCACACAGGCCCCGTATTCATAAAGCTCTGGTACCCATACCACTTGGTATGCATACCAGTGGTTAGAAAAGCAATTGGTTAACTAACCGAATTCACAAAGCTTTGGTCTTATAACCAGTGGTTTGTTGGCATTCATTTTGCTGTTATGTTTTGATAAAAGAACGCGTTGCGCTGTCTTCCTTTACATGAATCACCAACTTTTCGTATGTGTTTGCCGTTTCTTCTAAAATTTTGAATAATTTAATCTAAATTCTTTTTCGTCTAATTTGTTAATTTGTTATTACATTGTAATGATTTTCTTTAGTCGGATTTAATGCTAGATTAACGTCGCTTTGATTTTGGATGAGGGGATTGCTCCACAAAATTTCAGCTGTGCCTAAACTAAAAATTCAGGCGGAAAGGATCATACCTTGAGACATTTTCTGCAAAAGTAAAGTAACAGAACTGCTTCTTCTTCTTCTTCTTCATATTCCTGGAGCACGGGCAGAGCCATATAAGCTGATCTTCAGAACCCAGATGTAGCCACAGATAACCCAGCACCAGTCTTAGCGAGTTGAGGCTGATCTAAGGCCATGCCATCTGATCCAACAACTGACCAGCTGATTCTACAGATGGCTGCCCTTCGCTCAGGGAAAAAAGAAAGGATGACTATGCGGCTACATCGTTAACTGAGCGACAAAGATCGACACCAGTTCCACTTGTGTAACTACATTGAAATTGAATGCATTTGGCACGCTGGTCAAAGCCCCAGGGAGAACGTGGAAGGATAATCGTCCAACAGCATCGACCACAGCAAGAAGGAGATATCCAACCAGACGCGGATTCTTCTGCTCCCCAAAAGAACTGCTAAAAGATAAGAAAACGTGTGTCCCTTTCAAAGGTTTGCAACAAAAACCTCCAATTTTCAGACCGTATACATTAGATTTTGGTGAACTTTAAACAAACGTATTAAATATTGTTGTAAAGATTTACTTTTGTTTGTTTAGTTTAACTGCAAATGTCTGCTAAGACAGTGCGTTTTAGTGTTGCAGAAACAAATGAACTTTCATCATTAATTAATGCCAGAGAAGTTGGTAACCATTTGGTGCGTATCGCACTAGTCTGTCATTAGACAAAACGCGGCACAGTTTCTTTGAAGTTGTGTTCGGAAAAATGTAGGCTTGACAGACTAACAAGAATGACAGACTAAGGACTGCTTAACTCTGTGCAAGCCTCCCACCCCTTTCACGTTATGTGCATATATTTCTTCAATCTTTTAGTAATTTCTTCATTAGTAATGTGTAGAATTCTCGACTTCGGCCATATATATCAACAATGAGCCAAATTCTTTAATCAGTCAGTTAGTGTATTTCTTCCGTATTGTTGAGTTGCCTGCGGGCTATATGTTCATACACACACACACACACATATATATATATATATATATATATATATATATATATATATATATATATATATATATATATATATATATATATATATATATATATATTTGTAAATATATATATCTTTATATATTTATTTATTCAAATTTATTTGTTTTAGTTAAATATTTATCTATATACTAACATATATATTTATAAATATAATATATAAAATAACCTTAGTCTGTCGTCAATGACAGACTAGGACAGGCTAATTTACATGTTAAACATATAACTTGCTGACGGAGATATTAAATAACTTTAAGCGAAAAGCCGAAAAATTTGCAGATTCTCAACAAAGACCGCCAACTGCAAGTGGACCTACAGTGGAACCGCCATCACATATTGGGCACATCATTAATACTATTGGAATTCGAACGGGGTCAAGTGGAAAAGTTGCAAGATCAATTGACACTGGTACTCCTTCAGATATCGCCAATTTAGATTAATCTTCATTCATGGAGACCGTTAGTAAAGACGAGAAGTGTAGCAAAAATTTCGACGGGTTTTAGGGCATAACTTTTCGTCAAGCAACTCGGCCAACTGGACAACTCACTCCGGAGAAAACAGGTAGTTCCGTCGAATCTCTTCATGACTGTAAACCTCCCATGGGTTTTCCCTATTCTGAAAAGTACGTTGCCGGCGCAAGGATCTAGTCGCTTGATAATCAAGTTAATCTAATCATATGAGCCATATCTAATCATTTGAATACCCCAAGCTAAAAACCCTGCATAGCGAGGAACTCTTTAAATTTTTAAGTGACCTTTTTAGGAGACAGACTATAAGCCTTTACAGTTTAAAAATTGTATTGCCTTATTAGCTTTCAGACGCTGCAAAAATAGTTCATATCTATTCAATTTGTATAGAGCCAATTGTGCTTCCGACCAGCTTAAACGGTGGTATGCACTTAACCACTAGTTGGTATGCCTAAAAACATACCAGCGGTATGGGTACCAGAGCTTTACGAATACGGGCCTTAACCGGCTGCTTCACATTTGGCGAAGACGACAGCACGTAACTTTGACCCGTAAGTCGTACTTAGCTAGTTAGCTGTGGCTTAATCTGGTAATTAGTTAAGTATCAGTAAACGGCTAAACCAAATTAGTTCCAAGTTTAAGTTGCACTTTAACTTATACTAATAGCCTAATTCCCACTGCAGTCAATAACATTTTGGCATATTGTGACTGCCGCTTTTTAGAGTATAATTTTACTGACGACGTAAGAAAGCATACCTGACACAGAATAGTGCAGAATAATTTAAACGCCTAAAAGCACAAAGCTCATGAACTGGGAAAGCATAAGAACACAGCACAAAACCACAGAAATCTGAACACAAAAACACATCGTAATTTTAAAACTTATAACGAAGAGTGTAATTATTACAACAACAAACAAAGACTGGTGGATTGCGCGTGAATTTGGGCCACAACAGAGTTAGGGCTTTGAAATTTGAATTAAATTGAAAAAAGCTATTTGGTATTCAAACCTCGTAGGACAAGCTTCATGGCACGTTTATTCTGCAAAATCTTTTCTCTGGTTCAACAGCAGAAGGTCCGCTAACTGATTAATTAAATTTTGTTTCTATGATCCAGTAGAGCATGTCCAACAGTACAATATTGCTTAAGGTGGTGATTCCTTTTGGGCAGTTGGGCGCACATTGTTGGTTGACGATTCAAATCAAGATGAAATTTGATGAAACTTTCCAAAATAAGCTCTTTTAGCATTCTAACACCCTCCGCGCAATCCCGCTTCAAAAATTCGACTTCTCCGCTCAGGGTGGTTTTTTTGACTATTTTTGACAGTTAGACAATTGCTGCACAGCTATGATTATATTCTTTCGAAAGATCTTGAGCTCTATATTTTTCTTTTTTGACGCACCTTTCTAGCTTTTCTCTAGAGTGAGATATAGCTGATTTTCTTATTTTGGGGTTGAAAACTTGTCATTTTTGCAGAAATCAAATAATCCTCCATTTCTTGAGCTACGCAAGCTGTAAAATTAAACTAAGGGTGTCAATTTGAAGGTTTCGTCGAGGTCGATTATTCGTGGCATTGTAATCTTCTAAATGCTATCCCGTACGCTGCTTTCATAAAAAATGTGGTTTTTTTGCAAAAACATGACCTAATTTTTTCCAGCGATTGTGGAGTATTTACTATGCAAGCTAGAGGGGTACCACTTACTAGACGTGTTTTATAGGCGAAATTTTTCAAGATTGGGTTCACACATATTATGTAGATCTTGTAAAATTTTTCACTGCTACCGACAGATCCTGCTTAAAGCAGGATCTGTCGGTTCAGCAGTGAAAAATTTTACAAGATCTAAATTTTTGGTGTCATGATTTAGACGAGTGATTCATTCATGATGAGCTCAAAGTGCAAAGTTTAAAAAATTTAGTGTCTCCGTGCATTTTGCGAATTTTCTCAAACGTTAAGTGACACTGAGCGAAACCCAAAAAATGTCCCTCGGCCCATATGTCCACTGGCTCCGTAGTTTTGAAAAATCGATGTTCAAAAATTTTTGGTCTATATTCAGCCTGTCAGGTGTCAGTATGTCAGAAAATTTTCGCTACTTTTTTGCGAATTTTTACTAGTTTCGTCCTCTCATGAGAATCTACAGATTATAAGCTTTAAAATGATGTATAAAGCTCTTTCCAACTCACAAGAGTGCGAAAGTTATGGCGTTTCAAAAAATACCCACAAAAGCACAGCACAAAACGGTACCAGCACCTTAAGGGGGGGGTCACTTTGGTAAAAACATTTAGCCGTTATGTAAGAAACTTTTTGCTAATTTTTTTGCTAATTTTCTTATAAGCTTTAAAATGATGTATAAAGCTCTTTCCGCCTCCCAAAATTGCGAAAGTTATAACGTTTTTAAAAGTCACCACAAACGCACTGCAAAAGAGGATGCCATCACCAATAAAGCGGTATATGAAGGAGTTTTCGAATCTGAAGTCTATTTCGGGTCCAGCTTTTCAAGTCCAGATCAGTATAACCTAACGTAAATAACTTCAAAATCTGAGCGTTTGGTTTTGTGGTTGGGGGGGGGGGGGTTCGTGGTGTGTGTGTATTACCTAAGCTATAACTAAATGCTGATTCAAAAATGAAAAAAATGTTAAGTTAAGATTGGTATAAGATTCGATTCCTGAATATCAATCATTAAAAGTAAACATAACATCATCGATAACATCACATTACATACAATTACTGGTCACACATTACCGCAGCCAAACAATTCGTTAATTTCGGGGGACTGATACTCAACCCATTGATTGCAATTTCCGACACAGCGTTAAACTCTCTGACTATTGTGAACCGAAACAACCTTATCTCATCATTCTGCAGACATCGACAAATCTATTTCCTGGTTTCTATATCTTGCTTTGCTCCATCTCAAGTCTACTGAATACATTTCTTAACGTTTGAACGATAACGATAATTAGGTTCCTTGGGCAGTAACGTCAAATTACTGAGCTTAGCTATCGTCTTTATTTCCAATAGTAGTCACTTTTGACGTTTTAGTGTAGCTAATACACATCCATTTCGATACATAGGTTCGTAGTCGTGAATCAAGTAAAATATAAATTACAGGATTGGCTCCAGTAGATATTACCTTAGCTGCCAGCATTGCCCAATCATGTTTCAAGTCAAAAGACACGTTTTCAAAAAGCAAAGCGAACCCAATTAGTAGACCCTGACTGACGAGCTTTAACTCCATCTTTGCTCTTGCACTTCCAACAGATTTTTCAAAATTAAAAAATCCACAGCGACATACCAAAAATACAACGGTGTAAGTTAAACAAATGCTTACACTGACAATGTGGTGCCAGATGGAGTCAAAACGTTCGAAAAATATAGTTACTTCGGTAACATTGATAAAGACAGGGAACATGCCCCATAGAACTGTCTGAATTGGATTGAAATAATACAAAGTTCCGTTGATGCTGAATGCGGCGAAGACGAGAACAATTATGCTGATGCGAATGTTTCTCTCACAGCAAATGATCGCGTACTTCTGCCACAACAAGACTCCACATGCCCGATTAACTGCAGCAAGTGCTTGCACTGCTAATGTATATTGATAAGCGGTGATAGCTAGGGCAGTATACGCCCGATCAAAATATGGACCAAAGACATGAACTGACGTTAAATTGCACACTGGGCCGTACAACCCCACATATGCAGCCACAATAAGATCTGCGAGTCCTAGTGATGTCAGAATAGCATAAAATGAATTATCGAAAGTATCCCTTTTCGTGATGAAAATAGCAATAACTAGCGCGTAGAGTAATATCAATGGCAGGTAAGCGCAAACTCTAAGAACGGCGACGGATGACAAAACCGAAGCAGACTGTTGACTGAATTCTGTACTGTTCACGCTTGCGTTGCTTGCGTTAGAATTTTCAGAGCAACTTGAAGTTGAGATGACTAAAGCATAAAAAAGTGCAGTAGATATTTGTGGTAACTTCAACCGGTTTTGACCCATTGGCAAACAAACCACTCTGTCTTGTCACACGTATATCTCGTCACACGTATATCACGCGGACCGGTTGTTGATGATTATATCCAAGGGGCCTGATAGTAGTGTTATATCTTATAGTTTTATGCTATTCCTTGCTTGCGTTTTAAATTTCTTATTGAAAAGCGCATTTTTGTAATACCCCCTATCTCTCTTGAAGTCGGGTTAATGAACTCTCATAGGAAACTAGACTGTACTGACTGCGTCAGCAGGTGCTCCTTTTACTAATTGATGGTTCAAGTATGCCAAGCAAGGCTGAGTACTACGAAACATTGACATTTGAATAGGTATGATCTTTATGTCATTGTAATGTAACAAAATCAATATACCAGTCACACGAATCCACTCAATCTACTGCCTCCGTAAAGTGAGTTTTACTAAGTTTTACTAATAATCACTTCAGATATATAGAAACTTTCAAAGCATCACGGGCCCCAATTACCAATGGTGCCTTCGGCCAAGAACTGGAATTGTCATTCAGTCATTGTCATTGTAAAAGTCATCACAGTACAGTTTATCTCTACAGAGAGGTTAGATCATAGGATAAGGCGGGGGAAGGGGATGCAGACTCCCCCGAGACCCAAAAAATGGCTAGATCCCCTCAGCGAAAAGGAAGAAAGAAAGGACAGATTCACTCGTCGAGAAAGGAAAAAAGGGTAGATCCCACAGCGATTTTTACCGAAACTGTCGTTTTTAGCAAATTTTAGCAGTAGTTTCAAAAAATTTATTAAAAGGCGCAAAACTTGTTATTTTTTACTAAGTTTTGGTCAGAAATGTTAAAAAGTTGCAACGTTTGCTGATTTCCGGGCAGACCACCTTAAACTTTTAGAATTTTTCAGGGTTAGACCCCTCGCACATGTCGAGGTAGACGCCCACCAGAATTGGAAGCCGTGTTAATGTATGGGCAATTGAAGACATGTGTCTAAGCTGAGGATTGAACCGATATCTAGAAGAAACAAAATATCTAGTCACCCAGCAGCTTCCGAACAGCAGGGCTAGTTTGCTTCGCTAATTTTCGGAGATCACATAATTAACTGAAATTAATAGTAGGATGTTCCTTGAGCTGTAATTCTACATTTTATCTCTGATTTTGACTGCTATAGCTATTATAATATTGCAATCCATAGGTTAACCAAACCAAACCAAACCAAACCGAAAGTCCAAACCTCCCCCAACCCGAACAAGGTACGAGCCCTACCGCCGTCGATAACAAAGGGTAACGAAAAAATGGTCAAGGGGTAAGCAAACATACCCGGAAAAAATTAGTTTTTACACTAAAATTTTAAAACAGCTTCGGCTTCGCCGGAAGTTTTTAGCCAAAATATTTAATTTTTGGTGAAAATCGTGCAAGATTTTGAAATTTTTTGTAAACATTGACGATTACAAATTTAAAAAAATAGCAAATTTTAATAAAATTAGAATTAATTTTTTTAAATTTCACAAATTTATTCTGGAATTGCAAGCCCCCACTGAAAATTTTAGTTCAAGGTACGAACACCCTCAAACGTATCTGCGGACAAGCCCCCAGGACCCGAGACTGTATTAATGCATTAATGTATGCTGTAATCCCTCGATTTTTCTGGCTCGATTGTATTTACTTGCTTAACATTTCAGACATGTTATCGCTGTGTAAACAACTTCACTTTAATGCACACCACTACGGTGGTCCGGGGTGAAGGTGTGTGCAGGTCTGTATTCTAGCTTAATGCCTTATAAAGGGTAGCCCCCCTTCCACAGATGTAGCCATCATCTAAGTTATCACGCCATCGGGCTGATCCGGAGATATGCACCGGCATTTCGACACCCACTATTAACCTTCTATAGGTTGGAGCTCACTCCGGGGGTGGGCTATTCTGGAGTGCACCAAAGAAGTTTAAGAATAGCTGCGGATTAGCTGAAGACAATCCTATTTTTATGGGAATCTGGTATTTGGTCTTCTGCTATATCTCAGCTACTTGTACACTTATCTTGTGCAGCCCAGGGTTAAATGTTTTAACCGATCTTTTAAAATTAATTTTGGAAACAACTCAAACTCTTTTTGTTATCATTACAAGGCATAATTGTGACGGCTTACTTGTTGCGTGCGGTTCCGTTACGGTTTAAGCAGCCTGAGAATACTACGGTCGAGAATACAAAATTCGTTAGTGCATCCGATGCAATGCAATCAAAACACAGTTTACAATAGCCGACTAAGGGAACTGTTGGAATCACTGCGCATTCACTAAAAATTAATCATAAATATTTTCGAGGCTTAGGGAACTCTGGAGAGATGAAGCTTTGCAGAGTTCCTTAATCATTTTTAACTGACCTCGTGCAGTTACCACAAACCAAAAATTTTGGAATTAGCTTATTACTGTACATAATATTAATCATTCATGATATTAGTATTAACCAAGTAACAATACAATTAGTATCGAATATATGGCACCTATATAGACTACAGAGACAGTCCATATACACAACACAACCGGCAGATTGCATCTCAACTGCCGTTTTCTTCCCTATTCTCAATATGTTCCACCTTTGATTTTCGAAGCTGGTCGATGTGCAACCATTTTGACAACAGGGACCGTAGTCGCGAATCTATCAAAATGTATATAACAGGATTCGCTCCTGTTGAAACTGCTTTTGCTATAAACATGGCCCAATTATGCTTCAAAGCAAATGCTAAATTCTCACACAGCAAAGAAAACCCAATTAGCCAGCCTTGACTGACAAGCTTCAATTCCATCTTAGCCCTTGTGCTTCCAATAGCAGTCTTAAAGTTTAGAAATCCAAAACGGCATACAATTAATATAATTGTATAGGTTAAGCAGATACTTATGCTAACAACATTGTGCCAAACGGAATCAAATCTTTCAAACGCTCTAGTAACAACAGTCGCATTTACATAGGCGGGAAACATTCCCCATAGAACTGTTTTTACAGGATTGTAAAAATACAAGGTTCCATTTATGCAGCACGCACCAATAACGAGCACAAATATGCTTAGCCGAACATTTCTTTCGCAACAGATAATTGCATACTTGTTCCACAACAATACACCACAAGCTCGATTAGCTGCTGCTAGTGCTTGCACGGCTACAGAATATTGATACGAGGTGATCACAAACCCAGTATATATCTTATCAAAATCATGTCCAAGAATATGAGCCGACGTTAAATTGCAAACTGGACAGTATATGCCCACATATGCAGCTACAATAAAGTCAGCCAACCCTAACGATATCAAAATGGAATAAAAACGAATTGTCAAAGGTATCTCTTCTCTTGATGAAAATAGCAATTACTATCACATAGAGCAATATGAGCGGAATGTAAGTAACTAATCTAAGAACGGCGACCGATGAAACATGTGCAGCTGGGTTATTTTTGAATTTCGTTTCGTTTACGGTCTCATTACTGAATTTCATAGATGGTGGAGTCTGCCAAAATAATGGGCAGAAAGCAGAAAAATAAAATCAAAGAATTTGCTGACCTCACTTGAATGTAAGTCATAGCCAGTTCACTGATCATTCGCTTCTTAATTTGGCGACATTCGAATACGATCAGACGATATGGATCGACAGAATAAAGAACTGATTAATAGATTCAGATAGAAGTGAAACGTTAGCAGCCGCTTACAAAAATTGCATACGGAACATACCCTTGAATCTTGTTCCCAATTAAAGTACTGCGAGCACTCACAGGAAGCGATAGGCGATAGAGACAAAAGCTAAGCGCGTCAACAAAATTTGGTTTATGGGCTCTTATTGTTTGTTCTGCTTATAGGCTGCAAAGAAAGAATTAAGCCCTTTGAGGACATAAGATAATGCTACGATCACCATCCAAATGCCTGTTACAAAAGGATATACGTAAGCTAAACCTATAATTGCGTCTAAAGTCGCTTAATTGGTCAAATAGCCTGTATCAAGTGATGCTTTAATGACTAGGATCTGTTTGCTTGCTATTCACGTACTGTTGACACATAAACTGATATTGCTGTTAACTCGAATCCTTATCATCACATGCGTATCAATTTCAATTGATATAATGTATTTAAGAATATATTTGAGTTAAAACCTTAGTTTGAAATTCAATAAAGAAATAATCACAAACAAATATAGGTAGTGGAGTGGCATCGGTATGAGTTGAAAGTAGCTCACTCAAAAGAAAAACATTGTTGCTATAATTAACTTATTGCTGGTTTTTTTTCGTATACCTTTTCATTATATACAAAACTTTAGAAGCTTTCAGCTTTAGAAGAATTGCAAGAAGTTTAAAACCTTAGAAGCTTTCGTTTTGTATATTTGATGGTTCTAGTCTGCCAGATTTGCAAGACATTACTTTTGAAAAGTGTTCACTTTTTATAGGGATAAATAGGCGGTAGGCATCGGCGTAAGATGCCGATGCCTACCGAATGCAAGCTTACAACCATGCTTTAACACCATGCTTAAAAGTTGTTAATTTTGTTGCAATCGTCCACAAAGGATTCAGTTTTCGATGAACTTTATATTGACATTTGATATTCCCCTTGCGATGAGCTTAAATGTGAAGTATGAAAGTTGAAAGCATGCTAAAGTGGCTAGTAGTAATAATTAATTACAATAAGAAAGTGAGTTAGCTAGAAAGTTAGCGTCAAAACCCAGCCAGTTTCCTAAGTTTTAGATTTTGTGTGACTGCTGCTCTTAACATATTTATAAACTTCTTGAGTTGTAGGCATACACTAACATAGGGAGGGGGTTTGTCCCCGGGGAAATTTGAGGGCGCTTTTCGTAGGACGGAGTTTTCAGAGTGGGCCTGTACCATGAGCATAAATAAGAACTTGATTTTTTTTCGCAAAAATGAATGCCAATAACAAAATCGCATTTTTAAAATTTAACACACTAGTAGTTTTTAAGAAAAAATTTCTAAATTCTGAGCCATTGTTTTGGCAAATTCAGGACATTTTAGTAAGAAAACTGTCATAAATGTTTTTGGATTTGCGGTGCGAAAATTTACGTTTTTCTTTGCGTTTCTGCTTACACTTTGTCTTATTTTGTTGTTATGCTTGCGCTCTAGGAAAGGATGGACCTTATCTGGGCGGGGGGCCTGCACACCCGTATACCCTTCCTTTTAGCCTACGGTTGCAGGTAATTTCTGACAAAATCAAGAAAACGGGCTAACGGCAAGGCTCTGTACATCAATATGGTCAAGAGCAGAGTTTGATCAATTTGCAGCATAGATTTCTGAAATCCTTGTCTAAGAATGCTTTAAGGTTTTGTTGTGGTAATCACAGTAGAAAGTAGTTACATAAACTTTGAC
>JASAND010001684.1:0-26113 GCA_030248195.1 Trissonchulus latispiculum
CAATGAGAGTTGCTCATCGCTGCTCTGATCTACTGCGAAGTTGCTCCCAGCTTACTCCGAACCTACTCCGAAGTTGCTCCAAGCTACTCTGAGCCTACTCCGAGGTTGTTCCTATTCCATTATTCTGTTCATTTGTCTATCGAAATTAATAAAAAGGCATGCAGCATGACAGACAGCAGGAAGCAGACATCCAACAATGTCTAGTTCTAAATCACACTCCTGTGATCAATGTGGGCTCATGTTCACAAGAGCATTCAACCTACAGCGGCACATCCAGAACGTTCACAATGAGGACTCTAAGCTAGAGGCCATCACCGAGGGGAGTAGTGAATCGAGTTGTGAAGAGACATACCACACTGTTGATATTGGTGAATTTTGGGATAAACTGGTGAAACAGTCTGAGCAGAAATATGTTAAAAGGATAGATAGATTAATGTCTGACTATCAGGCAGATGGACATGATGAGGATGAGGCAGAAATCGAAGCTTACAACGAAGTTCGACCAAGAATTCGAGCAGACCTCAACGGAAGAATCTATTTCCATATCCTGCGCTGTAAAGCCTTTCTCAATGATCCAATTATTGAGGAAATTTTGGACAAACAAGCAGATTATGAGCAAAAGTATTCTAGTGAAGAAGAAGCACTGAAGCGAGCTATTGAAAAGAACTCTGACATAAGCACTGTTGTGCTACCTGAAAAGGTAGTTGGTGGGCAAGCAAGCGAAACTAGTGTGCACAGTGATTGAGCTGAACCAGCTAAGCTGGGAGTAGGCTTGAAGTAGGTTTTAATACCGAGAATGCTTGTTGATGTTTGATGATTTAAAGGCTTACTGTTACATAATCTTTTTCGTACCTTTAGTTAGAACTACAAGTATCTTTGGTGCTCTTTAGTTACTCTTGATTGCTGTTTTTGCTCATTGGTGCTCCTGGCTACTCTTCAGTTACTCCCAATTGCTCCCAATTTACTCCTTGTTACTCACTATCTTGTTATTGTTTGTAAGAAGTTCATACTTTGTATGAGTTGGGTATTGTACATTTGCTATTTAAAAGGATGAGCAGGTGGAATTTTGAGAATAGTGTAGGCTATTTAAGGATACATTATGATAGTATGTTATGAACCTGAAATGTATAGAGTGGAAACAAAGAAGAGGAATAATAAATCTTGAAGGTTTTTCATTTTACATTTGTCTAATGAATTTGGCTGCATTCAATTTTGCACTGTATGTCTTATGTATAATTGTACATGAGTGTAAAATAAGGAAAAAAAGAAAAAATAAAAAAACCGTAACGGTAGCCTAGCCGTCTGATGAGACCCTTTGGCAAGGGTCGAAACGGTTTTGCTGTTGTCATGGCAACCGTTGCCATAGCAACCAATGCCTCCGTTCTGGTATAAATTAACTGAACCCATAGAAAAACCTCATGTGTTATTTTTCTTGGTTGACAGTGGTCGGTTGTGTTGTAGACTACAGAAAACTTTTTTGTAACTTTTGCAGTTTTGTAATTATATTGGTCAACATTTCCAAAAGCAACTTTATAAAAGTTTTTGCTACCTGTTGTTACAACAATTAACACTTTTACAAAACAAAACTTTTTGCAACTTTTCCACACCAATTAACACTTTTCCAAAACTTTTAACAACTTTATTAAACTTTTTGTAACTTTTTCACAACTTTATAAAAGTTTTTAAAAATTTTCACAACTTTTTTGTAAAACTTTGTTCACAAGCATTTTCAAGTTTATATAACTTTAAAAAACATCTGGTCATTGTTTCAGTTAGGATTATCAGTTATTTTAATAATTAGGTAAAAAAACATCTGGGCTTCACCGGTGGCGGTGGCGGGTGGGCTGTGGCTGCGGGTGGTTTAAGAACCCCCCAGTAGCCTAGCCGTCTGATGAGACCCTTTGGCAGGGCTCGACACGGTTTAGCTGTTGCTATGGCAACTGTTGCCATAGCAACCAAAGACTCTATTCTGGTATAAATTAGCAGAAACCAGAGAAAAACTTCATTTGTGTTATTTTTCATGGTTGAGAGCGGTCGGTTAATTTTCACTTGGTGATTGGTGATTCACTTTTTCAAAACTTTTAACAGCTTTTTCCAACCTGTTGATTCACTTTTCCAAAACTTTTAACAACTTTATTAAACTTATTCGCAACTTTAGGAAACTTTTTTACGACTTTATACAAAATGTTTGCTACTTTATAAAACTTTATAAATTTTTTCACAGCCTTTTAAACTTTTGCAACTTTGTTTACAACTATTTGCAAGTTTACAAAACTTTTTTAAAACTTTTACATGTATGAAAAATATCAGGTTAACTTTTTGTTCAAGGTTTACTAGCTTAATTAGTAATTTTTAATAATAATTAGGTAATAGCCATCTGCATTCCACCAGCTGTGAATGCGCGAGGCTCCATTCCTCCTCCGACTGTGAATGCGGGAGGCTCCATTCCTCCTCCGACTGTGAATGCGGGCGGCTGCGACTGCGGGTGGTTTTGGAACCCTCATTTTATCACTACTAGCACATTCTAAGCTTTAAAATGATATAAAAAATTATTGTTGAACTCCAAAAATTGAGCAAATTACAGTCTTTCAAAATTTGCTGCAAATGCCGAACCAGAACATTAAAGCTTTCATTGACGCAAAAATTGAACATAAAATTGGGAATTGACATTGAAACGGAAATGAAAATGCTCCATACGCATCCATGAATTTCTGGCCGTTATCTGGCAGTTAGCAAAAATGAATTTCGGTTTATTCTCGCAAGATTTACCAAGATTTACGCAAGATTTAGATTCAGATTTGATTTATTTATCAAATGCAAACGCTGTCTGGATAAGAATACCTGTCTTTCTCGATTGAATAGCTCTTTCACAGATACGATTACCTCACAGACTGACGATTTGAACCAACTGATGCGGGAACAGAAGTAACCTGTCTTGAGGCCTTTTCAAAGGGTAGAGTAAAGTTAACTATCCTTTCAATGAAAGAGTGGAGCTTGAGTGGAGTTAAAACGGGTGATTTTAAACAATATGCAAATTAGAGTGGTGTTAAAACAGTAATTTTAACTACTCCACTTTACCCTGCTCTGCCCTACCCTTTCTTGCAAAGCGCTTAGTTTTGCAGTAAAGTGCCCTACCACTGCGTATTCCCCAAACAGCAGGTCTGGTTTGCTACACTTATTTCAGTCTGTGTTTTCATTTGACAAAGACAAACAAATTATTTGATAAACTGACAAATTCCAGTCATCTTCGCGGTATCTGTGGTTCTCATTTTCGATTTCATTCTACTGCACTTCTGGTAAACCGAATGTGGCAATACTCAGCATTGTGCGGCGCCGGCTGGCCAAATCGGTAATCGGATAGAGCGCCGGGCGGTCGCAGTCACGATGGATTTAAAGCAGCGACATTGCCGAAATTGCAATCCTCTAGTGTGCTATAGTCTACATAGCTGTGCTCCTCTACCTTGCGTGTGAGCAGTTAATGGATGTCTTACTACCGGAGCCAAAGGGTCAAGAAGGTGTCTGCTCCAGCTTCCGATTGTGGGACAGCATTCAGGCGACGAAGCGAGAGTCAGACTAGCTATGACTGATGGGGAGAGACAAAGGTTAGTGCACTCATATAGCCTCTTGGCTGAGTAGCCCGGCAATAACAACAACAACAACAACAAATTGCAATCCAGCTGACTGTGACTCACTATGACCAAGAGTCTATAATACCAAGAGTGGGAAGCTTGCCCTTCCTAATGGAAATGGCCTGCGAGATGCTCGGCACATTAAGGCCGAAATCTCGGGGGGGGGGGGTACCACTTACCATTGTTCAGCATGTGTTTATATGCGTTTGAACTAAAACGCATCTGATTGGCTAATTGCCTACCTTATGTCAAATTTACGTGTATAAGCGGACCGCCCCCCCCCCGAGATCTCGGGGGATCCCGCTTAGCGTTGTTAAGCGTGTGTTTATATGCAGTCGAACTGAAAAGCCTCAGCTACCGCAATCCTCATCAGTGTACATAAAAAGTTAGAAAATAGGTCTAAAATGTGATCTAGTCTGGTCTAGTTTGAGCATTAGAAAATGGAATACAAAACTCATTCTAAAATACTCACTAATTCAATATAATTATTAAATTCAATTATTATTTAAATTCATTTTAATGATTTAATTTTAATAAACAATTAATTATCTAATAAATTCATCACGGTAAATCACAACACTGGCAGAAAGTTATACATTGCTCTGTATCTTTACCATCAAAAATAATATAGACAATTTCGCATTACATTCCCGTATCATCGCTATCATCTACCCAGCTTTGCTTCGTTGACAATTTTCTGTGCTGTTTTGATCACTAGTTTGCTAACCCAACAGCCTTTTCAGGGACAAACATTAGAAACTTACACTTTAGATTCTAGAATCATAGAATTTAGGTTTTAGGATTTAGAGGCACAACTGTTGTCCGGGGAATTTTTTGTCATCTTAATTTTCTATTTTCTATTATTTAGATAATAGAAAATTTTTCTTAATTTATAAGTTCTATGTTCTAAATTTTAGATTTTAGAAAATTAAACATTAGGCTTTCCAAATTAAGAGTTTAGATCTTGGAACTTAGAATTTTAGACTTTAGAAATTTTTAAAATTTGTTTCTAAAGTTTAATCTCTAAAATCTAAAGCATAATCCTAATTTCTAAAGTCAAAGCATTTAATGTGCGCATTTTTGCATTGCGCATAGTTTTATCAACTGAAACAAACCCGATGCAGTTTGGTTGTCCGTTGCGCCAACAGTGTTGATCTAGCTTAGGATCAAATTCATACATGAGAACGCCTTAAGAGGCAGATTTCCTGCTTTTATTTCCTGCTGGGGCCTGGTGCATAAAAGTAGTTAGTTGATTACTGTAGTAGTTTTTCGAGGATATTCAAAGCTATGTACAAATGAGCTATAGCAATAATTTATGTCATTCTGAAGTCACATGTCTTTGAGCGTTCTAATCTAATCACGTCTTAATTGTTACTACTTTAATCGAAATTATGCCAGTGCAAAAAGTAAATAAATTACGACTTCGTTCAAAATTTTCCCTTGACTGACTCTGTCAGTGAGGATAAATAAAATACTTCATTCTTTTTGGATAAAGCAGTTAAACAATCAATATGTTACCATAAAATGTGGGCTGAGCTTTAAAACGCAGGCATAGCGTGCAAATTTCTTTGAAGTGCACATAGTTATGGGGGGTCAGCCGTTATTGTGTAGATGATGTTTTTGCTTGATAACTAAGAGTGTGAAGCTTGTCACACTCTTAGTTATTATGTACTCTTGTTACGACTCAATAACTGCTGATACTACAACGCACACTACCAAAATAAACAGAAATTGTAGAGAAATAAATAGAGAAATAAACAGAGAACGAACAAACAAACACAAATGGACAAATTTTCAAACACATAGTCAGATGAGAGCATGGTTTGTTTGGAAATATTAACTTTGACCCATTATTACTCATTCATTACATGGAGTTAGGAAGTCGTGTTTAGATCAAAATGTTACTGATCATTTTCGCTTTACAACTGTACTAATTTCGGTTTTTCATAAATTTTTTACTGAATTTTCGAAGAGTATCATTTTCCAGATTTTTGCAGACTGAAGTAAATTTTTTTCGAAAAACATCAGTTATATCTAATAGCTGGTTTTCCTCTTTTTTAATTAGCTGTGAAATCGTTCTTATGGAGAAATTACCTAAAATGTTTGCGTAACTTTGATTTTGCCTATTTTCCCAATTTTGGCAAGCGGCGACTTTAGCTAGAAAGCAGCAAACGGGGCAACTAAAAAGGGTCCCGGGATATTTTTGTGTAGAACACATCTGCTAAGGGGCAACCGTCTGGTTTTCGTACTATATGCTCGACAATCAGTGGAAAACTTTCTCGATTTAATCCTCTAGTTTTTAAGCAGCAGCAGTTTAATCCTCAGCAGGGTTAGGCAGAGTTAAAACACGCAGAGTTAAAATTAACTCCAAGGTTTCATGAAAATAGTTAATTTTAACTCTACTCTACTCAACTCTACTCTATCCTACTCTTTCTTGAAAAGGCATTTCACCTTTATTCCTTGAGTTTCAATACTTAAATTTTCTTGTTAGGTTGACAGAAATCTTTATTCTTTTATTTGTAAAACGTCTAAGTATTTGGTAGGCATTTGTAGGCAGAAGGATAGTTCTGATTAGTAAAGGTCAAATTGTAGGCACAAGTTAAATTTGTAGTTTTGATTTGTAGGCAGAAGGACAGTTTGGAGTTTTGTAATAGCAAAGCGGTAACTTTAAACAGTAGGCAAAAGTTAAATAGGCATAAGTACAGTAAAGCCACTGTAGTTATGATTGAAAAAATTCAACTTGTCAGCAATTTTAAGATTATATAATATCTATTTCGCTTAGTTCCTGTTTCGGTTCCGGCGAAAAGTGATAGTAATCGTGCTAGCAGTAGTCGGCAGAATATCAAAGCATGACGTTAGTTAAAATTGTAAACAACGGAAAGCATTCGGAAAGCAAACTTGCTGCATTCCTAAGTATGCAAAATAGTATTAGCTGTTCACAGTCTTACCTTGGCTTGGTTGCTTGCTTACAATTCCAGTTGTATATGTCAAACACAAAGCCAGAATGTTAATGCAACAGACTAACGATGTTTAATGTACAGTCTATTAAAAGATTCATTCTACGAGATCAAGCTGGCATCGTTAGAAACTCGAAGCAATTCTTGTATAATAAGCTGGATTGGCTGGAATGCAACTGGTGGGTCTTTAGCCCGAAAGTATCCAGGGCATTAAACACACACAATGGACGCGCCCCATTCAGGGAATCTTGCTTGGTTTGTGTATTCAATTTCCTTTGATAGACACACAGTTCTTTACTCTTTAGGTTTTTCTTGATTTAAGATTGAAAAGAGCTAGCAACCTAAGGAATTAATTTACGAACACAAAATTACAGAATTTAAACATTTCTAAAGACGGATTCTAATAGGTTCAAACGTTTCAAACTGGCTCCCAGAGTGACTACTTAGTGTATTGAATCCGCAGCTTATTACAGTTCACAAAGAAAATTATAGAATTCTGTATGAACCTGTACTTGCTGTTAAAGAAGATAAATTGGTCACATTGCGACTACAGGTATATTAACCTGCACGCAACTTTATAAAAGTAAAAAATGAAAATGTACAGTACGGTGACAAATTTATTGAGTCAGCATCATGTTTTTACTGGGTTTGTAAGTTTGTAAATGTAAGTGCTACTTATTATAGCTACCTGTAATGATGTATCCAAGTAGTTACTTTACGTTCTGAAAAGCAATGTTTTCTTAATGATGCCACCTGTTGATACAACAAAAGCAGATACGGTTATAGTCGATATGTAATAGTGCAGTAATATCTACAATAGTATGCTCATAATATAATATACTTCAAATTATATAAATAATATTATATAACCAGATACGGTTATAGTCGATACGCAATAGTATAGTAAAATATGAAATAGTATGCTCATACAACTTCAAACTATATAAATAATATTATATTATATAACCATTTGCTGTTTGAAGCATTGAGTACAATCAATGCAAAGCTTGTGGAGGACCATGTTTGATATTGTTGTAATGACTATGTACGTTTAATTCAATGCGTATAGCCGTATAGGTTTCATACTCAATGGACATGAAACCGTCCCAACACTTAACATATTTTTTAAGATACGGGTGTTTATTTATAGTCTCTAGCTCATTCAAAAGTATCCATTTCCACCACAATACCTCGCCTACTACCTACACAATACTACATTGCGTATTCCTTACTGCTAGAATAATGTCAGAACACTACACTAATAAATACAAAGTTTGGCGTATTTTGAGATGTACGCCATAAGTGATTGAATAATTTCAATTACTTAACTACAGCTCTGTACTTGAAGCAATGCAATATTAATTTTCACTGTTTACCCTACGTGTTATGTGGACGTTTTTTCTCACTAATTGGAGAGTTTTCTCCACCTGTGGGCACATGTACCAGAGCAGGTTTTTCACTTTCAACTTCGAAGTTTTTCTTCTCTTCTCATCTTTGACTTCCTCCAGCCCCATTTGCAATAAATTAATGGAATAGATGATTAAAAGCAACGTGCAGAAGAAAGGAAGGAGCGCAACGGAATTACGCGTACTCGGATGAAAATACGCATCCGCTGCAGCTGTTAAGAGGGGGATCACTTTGGCCCGATTTTCGACCCTCGCCAATTTTACTCATTTTCACACATTTCGTAGTCCCCACAGCCACAGGTCCTCAAAACAAGACCATGCATTTTGCGTAATATTGCAGTTCGGTAGAGCTCTCTAAAGCTAACCTTCATATGTGTTAAACAAAAGGGAAATGAAAAAGTAGATTAAGAAGTATGTGGCAGAAAAGTTTTTCGCTGTATGGTAAATAAAGCGCTACAACTTGGCACACATGGTAAAGACATATATATCATAGAAAAATGGATTATTGTGAATGAGAGGGAGTGAGAATTTAAAAAATAGAAAAAGAAAGAAAAAGCAACTATTTTTTGTTTCTAAAGGTTGAAAAAGTATAGAAATGGAAAAATAAATAAAAAAGATAAGAAAGAGTAAGTACCGAAAAAAAAAAAATTAAATAAAAAGGAGATGATGAAAAAATAATTGAGATTGAATCGATATAATTGGGAAGAAAAGGAGAGAAATTGTATAAAAGGAAAAGTGGAAGAAAGTATAGGGGAGGAGGGAAAAAATGGAAGAAAAAGGAAAGAATTATTGAAAAATTGTGAGACGCTGATACGAAAGAAGGAAATAAGGGAAAATATCAAGTTGATTAAACTCTTATATTTTACTTTTTGAGAAAAGGGAATATAAATGAAAGGAATGATTTAAAGAGAAATAAATGGAAATGCTCTTAATGGTGTAGTGTTTTTGGTATTTTTGTGTTCTATTTTTCTTATTTCATTACTAAATTTATATTTGTAGTCTTATTAACATTTTGTTAGATAATTTTTGTTATAATACAAATTAAAACTAGGTGTTAGATGGGTCTGAGGGGGAGCCTCCAGTTCATTTCTTAAAATACTATTTATGACTGCCACGTTATGTAACGCACAGTGGCATACGGTAGCTCATTCTTAATATTTTCGTGTTCTTAAAAGGAAATGCTTGTCAAAGTTAAATGGCCACTCTGGGAGACATTCGATCTGGGTTAATCAATTAGGCATTTTCCTGCAAGGTTTTTGACGTCAATCTAAAGACGAAATTGAGTTTATTACTTGATTTTAAATCTTGAAGAGCAACTGTATTAATCCTTGGTGAATTAATTTACATCATGTATTAATATTGATAAAGTGGTGACTGTAGGCAGTATAAATAGTATTTTAAGAAATGGAAACTTGGAGCTGTGGAATCATCTTAAAAACTGCTGTCTCTTGTACAGAAACCGCATCCTAAAACACGTTCTTAGTTTTAATATTGTGATTATAACAAAAATTATCTAAACAAAATGTTAATAAGACTAGCAAGATATAAATTTAGTAATGAAATAAGAAAAATAGAACACAAAAATACCAAAGGAAACACTACACCATTAAGAGGCGATTTGCACATTTAAGGTCTGCCTCTTTGTCAAAAATCGATAGTCACGGATATTCACATATAATATGCCCCATATGTTCTCAAGGACGAGGCAAAATATAAGAGTTTGAAATCAAACTGTGGCAGAGCTATTTAGGTTCAGCCGGCAAACTTGAATATTCCGGTGATGAACCTTTCAAGGTCAGGTTGAGGCCGAAAGCGATCGAGAGCGGGGTTGACCGGTACACAAATTAAAGCCTTTACGAAAGTAATATCTTAGTGCAGAAGCGGCACTAGGCTTATTCAAGCGTTCACAATGCATGCTTTAGTGATCCACTGACCTACCTTTGGAGGACTGCCAAGATAACTTTAACTTGCACAGACAGCATTTTAGACCCATAGTTCTATGAACAAAGTTTCCTCGTTCCATTAGTTCATTGACACCAAATTTGGCTATAATCAGAATTCAAATCTCAAAAATTGGATTTTTCTCCTAGAGCGATCGAAGGTGGCACTACGCATTTTTTTGCAAAGTTTGCAATATTTGTGGAAGGGTTTTTGCATTTGCTACAGGAGGCTGAAACTTGCAACTACTTTCATATGATGCCTTTTTATGCGTAGAGTGCAGCTATTTATTCGCCATTTCTATAACTTTTGTCAACCGTTTAAGAGAAGCGAAAAAGTAGTGTAGGACCTGTTTTTCATGGCTCCTAAAACGCCTGATTTTCCTGAATTCTGTCTTTAAAAATTCGTCAAAACTCCGTCACTCTACAGAGTTACAACAAATAAGATAGGGGCACTTCAGAATATATATTCTATGATATATATGTCTTTACCATGTGTGCCAAGTTGTAGCGCTTTATTTACCATACAGCGAAAAACTTTTCTGCCACATACTTCTTAATCTACTTTTTCATTTCCCTTTGTTTAACACATATGAAGGTTAGCTTTAGAGAGCTCTACCGAACTGCAATATTACGCAAAATGCACTGGTCTTGTTTTGAGGACCTGTGGCTGTGGGGACTACGAAATGTGTGAAAATGAGTAAAATTGGCGAGGGTCGAAAATCGGGCCAAAGTGATCCCCCTCTTAACAGCTGCAGCGGATGCGTATTTTCATCCGAGTACGCGTAATTCCGTTGCGCTCCTTCCTTTCTTCTGCACGTTGCTTTTAATCATCTATTCCATTAATTTATTGCAAATGGGGCTGGAGGAAGTCAAAGATGAGAAGAGAAGAAAAACTTCGAAGTTGAAAGTGAAAAACCTGCTCTGGTACATGTGCCCACAGGTGGAGAAAACTCTCCAATTAGTGAGAAAAAACGTCCACATAACACGTAGGGTAAACAGTGAAAATTAATATTGCATTGCTTCAAGTACAGAGCTGTAGTTAAGTAATTGAAATTATTCAATCACTTATGGCGTACATCTCAAAATACGCCAAACTTTGTATTTATTAGTGTAGTGTTCTGACATTATTCTAGCAGTAAGGAATACGCAATGTAGTATTGTGTAGGTAGTAGGCGAGGTATTGTGGTGGAAATGGATACTTTTGAATGAGCTAGAGACTATAAATAAACACCCGTATCTTAAAAAATATGTTAAGTGTTGGGACGGTTTCATGTCCATTGAGTATGAAACCTATACGGCTATACGCATTGAATTAAACGTACATAGTCATTACAACAATATCAAACATGGTCCTCCACAAGCTTTGCATTGATTGTACTCAATGCTTCAAACAGCAAATGGTTATATAATATAATATTATTTATATAGTTTGAAGTTGTATGAGCATACTATTTCATATTTTACTATACTATTGCGTATCGACTATAACCGTATCTGGTTATATAATATTATTTATATAATTTGAAGTATATTATATTATGAGCATACTATTGTAGATATTACTGCACTATTACATATCGACTATAACCGTATCTGCTTTTGTTGTATCAACAGGTGGCATCATTAAGAAAACATTGCTTTTCAGAACGTAAAGTAACTACTTGGATACATCATTACAGGTAGCTATAATAAGTAGCACTTACATTTACAAACTTACAAACCCAGTAAAAACATGATGCTGACTCAATAAATTTGTCACCGTACTGTACATTTTCATTTTTTACTTTTATAAAGTTGCGTGCAGGTTAATATACCTGTAGTCGCAATGTGACCAATTTATCTTCTTTAACAGCAAGTACAGGTTCATACAGAATTCTATAATTTTCTTTGTGAACTGTAATAAGCTGCGGATTCAATACACTAAGTAGTCACTCTGGGAGCCAGTTTGAAACGTTTGAACCTATTAGAATCCGTCTTTAGAAATGTTTAAATTCTGTAATTTTGTGTTCGTAAATTAATTCCTTAGGTTGCTAGCTCTTTTCAATCTTAAATCAAGAAAAACCTAAAGAGTAAAGAACTGTGTGTCTATCAAAGGAAATTGAATACACAAACCAAGCAAGATTCCCTGAATGGGGCGCGTCCATTGTGTGTGTTTAATGCCCTGGATACTTTCGGGCTAAAGACCCACCAGTTGCATTCCAGCCAATCCAGCTTATTATACAAGAATTGCTTCGAGTTTCTAACGATGCCAGCTTGATCTCGTAGAATGAATCTTTTAATAGACTGTACATTAAACATCGTTAGTCTGTTGCATTAACATTCTGGCTTTGTGTTTGACATATACAACTGGAATTGTAAGCAAGCAACCAAGGTAAGACTGTGAACAGCTAATACTATTTTGCATACTTAGGAATGCAGCAAGTTTGCTTTCCGAATGCTTTCCGTTGTTTACAATTTTAACTAACGTCATGCTTTGATATTCTGCCGACTACTGCTAGCACGATTACTATCACTTTTCGCCGGAACCGAAACAGGAACTAAGCGAAATAGATATTATATAATCTTAAAATTGCTGACAAGTTGAATTTTTTCAATCATAACTACAGTGGCTTTACTGTACTTATGCCTATTTAACTTTTGCCTACTGTTTAAAGTTACCGCTTTGCTATTACAAAACTCCAAACTGTCCTTCTGCCTACAAATCAAAACTACAAATTTAACTTGTGCCTACAATTTGACCTTTACTAATCAGAACTATCCTTCTGCCTACAAATGCCTACCAAATACTTAGACGTTTTACAAATAAAAGAATAAAGATTTCTGTCAACCTAACAAGAAAATTTAAGTATTGAAACTCAAGGAATAAAGGTGAAATGCCTTTTCAAGAAAGAGTAGGATAGAGTAGAGTTGAGTAGAGTAGAGTTAAAATTAACTATTTTCATGAAACCTTGGAGTTAATTTTAACTCTGCGTGTTTTAACTCTGCCTAACCCTGCTGAGGATTAAACTGCTGCTGCTTAAAAACTAGAGGATTAAATCGAGAAAGTTTTCCACTGATTGTCGAGCATATAGTACGAAAACCAGACGGTTGCCCCTTAGCAGATGTGTTCTACACAAAAATATCCCGGGACCCTTTTTAGTTGCCCCGTTTGCTGCTTTCTAGCTAAAGTCGCCGCTTGCCAAAATTGGGAAAATAGGCAAAATCAAAGTTACGCAAACATTTTAGGTAATTTCTCCATAAGAACGATTTCACAGCTAATTAAAAAAGAGGAAAACCAGCTATTAGATATAACTGATGTTTTTCGAAAAAAATTTACTTCAGTCTGCAAAAATCTGGAAAATGATACTCTTCGAAAATTCAGTAAAAAATTTTTGAAAAACCGAAATTAGTATAGTTGTAAAGCGAAAATGATCAGTAACATTTTGATCTAAACACGACTTCCTAACTCCATGTAATGAATGAGTAATAATGGGTCAAAGTTAATATTTCCAAACAAACCATGCTCTCATCTGACTATGTGTTTGAAAATTTGTCCATTTGTGTTTGTTTGTTCGTTCTCTGTTTATTTCTCTATTTATTTCTCTACAATTTCTGTTTATTTTGGTAGTGTGCGTTGTAGTATCAGCAGTTATTGAGTCGTAACAAGAGTACATAATAACTAAGAGTGTGACAAGCTTCACACTCTTAGTTATCAAGCAAAAACATCATCTACACAATAACGGCTGACCCCCCATAACTATGTGCACTTCAAAGAAATTTGCACGCTATGCCTGCGTTTTAAAGCTCAGCCCACATTTTATGGTAACACATTGATTGTTTAACTGCTTTATCCAAAAAGAATGAAGTATTTTATTTATCCTCACTGACAGAGTCAGTCAAGGGAAAATTTTGAACGAAGTCGTAATTTATTTACTTTTTGCACTGGCATAATTTCGATTAAAGTAGTAACATAAGACGTGATTAGATTAGAACGCTCAAAGACATGTGACTTCAGAATGACATAAATTATTGTTGTAGCTCATTTTGTAAATAGCTTTGAATATCCTCGAAAAACTACTACAGTAATGAACTAATTACTTTTACCAAGAGTACATAATACACAAGAGTATGGCAAGCGGCATACGTTATGCATTATAAGCCTGCTACATCATCTGCACGCTATCGGCTGACCCCCTAAATCAAACCGCCTCACCCCGCCCCTGTATATGTACGGGGTCCAAACTGGGATCGGGCTTGCGTTTGTATATTTTGTACACTAATCTGTAAATCATAAATTGGGCCCCCGTCAAGTTTAACATGTAAGTATAATAACGCTGACCCCGATCCCCCGATTTGGCTACGTGCATAGATAGGGGCGGAGTCAAGGTGGGCCTGATTTAGGTAGGGGGTCAGCCGTTAGCGTGCAGAGGATGTAGCAGGCTTGCAATGCATAGGCATAGCATATGACGCTTGTCATACTCTTATGTATTATGTACTCTTGCTTTTATGCAACGGGCCCCAGCCCCCAGCCGGAATAAAAAGCAGGAAATCAGCCTCTTAAAGCGTTCTCATGAGTTTGATCCTAAGCTAGATCAACACTGTTGGTGCAATCGGACAGCCAGACTGCATCGGGTCTGTTTCCGTTGATTAAATTCTGCGCAATGCCGAAATGCGCACATTGAATGCTTTGATTTTAGAAATTAGGATTTTTGCTTTAGATTTTAAAGATTAGACTTTAGAAACAAATTTTAAAAATTTCCAAAGTCTAAAATTCTAAATTCTAAAAGCAAAACTTCGAAGTTTAAATGCCTAAGGCTTAGGTTTCTAAAATCTAATATTTAGAACATAGAACATAGAAATTAAGTAAAATTTTCTATTATCTGAATAATAGAAATTAGAAAATTCAGATGACAAAAAATTCCCCGGACAACAGTTTTGTCTCTAAATCCTAAAACCTAAATTATATGATACTAGAATCTAAAGTCTAAGTTTCTGATGTTTCCCTGAAAGGGCTGCTGGGTTAGCAAACTAGTAATCAAAACAGCACAGAAAATTGTCAACGAAGCAATGCTGGGTAGATGATAGCGATGATACGGGAATGTGATGCGAAATTGTCTATATTATTTTTGATGGTAAAGATACAGAGCAATGTATAACTTTCTGCTAGTGTTGTGATTTACCGTGATGAATTTATTAGATAATTAATTGTTTATTAAAATTAAATCATTAAAATGAATTTAAATGATAATTGAATTTAATAATTATATTGAATTAGTGAGTATTTTAGAATGAGTTTTGTATTCCATTTTCATTTTAAGATCACATTTTAGACCTATTTTCTAACTTTTTATGAGCGCTGATGAGGATTGCGGTAGCTGAGGCTTTTCAGTTCGACTGCATATAAACACACGCTTAACAACGCTAAGCGGGACTCCCCCCGAGATCTCGGGGGGGTCCGTTTATTCACGTAAATTTGACATAAGGTAGGCAATTAGCCAATCAGATGCGTTTTAGTTCAAACGCATATAAACACATGCTGAACAATGGTAAGTGGTGCCCACCCCCCGAGATTTCGGCCTTAATGTGCCGAGCATCTCGCAGGCCATTTCCATTAGGAAGGGCTAAGCTTCCCACTCTTGGTATTATAGACTCTTGGTCATAGTGAGTAACAGTCAGCTGGATTGCAATTTGTGGTTGTTATTGTTGTTGTTGTTATTGCCGGGCTACTCAGCCAAGAGGCTATATGAGTGCACTAACCTTTGTCTCTCCCCATCAGTCAGTCATAGCTAGTATGACTCTCGCTTCGTCGCCTGAATGCTGTCCCACAATGGGAAGCTGGAGCAGACACGTTCTTGACCCTTTGGCTCCGGTAGTAAGACATCCATTAACTCCTCATACGCAAGGTAGAGGAGCACAGCTAGACTAGAGCACACTAGAGGATTGCAATTTTGGCAATGTCGCTGCTTTAAATCCATCGTGACTGCGACCGCCCGGCGCTCTATCCGATTACCGATTTGGCCAGCCGGCGCCGCACAATGCTGAGTATTGCCCATACGTGTGCTTGGGGGGGGTTGGGGGGGGGTTTTCACCCCCCCTAGACCTGAGCTCACCCCCCCCCCCCCCGCGGGGTCCCTCACCCCCCCCCCAGAATCCGGATTTTTCCGGTAAAAAACCGGAAAAATCCGGTTTTTCGGCGGCCTTCGGCCGCCCTTCACCCCCCCCCCCCCCAGAACTTCCCCTCCTGCACATGTCTGGTATTACCACATTCGGTTTACCAGAAGTGCAGTAGAATGAAATCGAAAATGAGAACCACAGATACTGGAATTTGTCAGTTTATCAAATAATTTGTTTGTCTTTGTCAATTGTCGTAGACACAGACTGAAATAAGTGTAGCAAACCAGACCTGCTGTTTGGGGAATACGCAGTGGTAGGGCACTTTACTGCAAAACTAAGCACTTTGCAAGAAAGGGTAGGGCAGAGCAGGGTAAAGTGGAGAAGTTAAAATTACTGTTTTAACACCACTCTAATTTGCATATTGTTTAAAATCACCCGTTTTAACTCCACTCAAGCTCCACTCTTTCATGGAAAGGATAGTTAACTTTACTCTACCCTTTGAAAAGGCCTCAAGACTGGTTGCTTCTGTTCCCGCATCAGTTGGTTCAAATCGTCACTCTGTGAGGTAATCGTATGTGTGAAAGAGCTATTTAATCGCGAAAGGCAGGTATTCTTATCCAGACAGCGTTTGCATTTGATCAATAAATCAAATGTGAATCTAAATCTTGAGTAAATCTTGCTAAATCTTGCGAGAATAAACCGAAATTCATTTTTGCTAACTGCCAGATAACGGCCAGAAATTCATGGATGCGTATGAAGCATTTTCATTTCCGTTTCAATGTCAATTCCCAATTTATGTTCAATTTTTGCGTCAATGAAAGCTTTAAAGGAAACTTATAAAAGGAACAGCAACCCAAGCCAAACAACGCCGTCCTGTCTAGATTTATAACATCCTTTATTTGGTAAGACTTTAGGAATACTTCTATCAGGTAAAGTGCGAATACTCTCATACTGTAGGACTGCTAAGTAGCATCATCGATAAGCTAAGATATTTGTGTGGTGTTAGTTAAATTTTTAATTAGATCTACATCATTTTTAATTATAAACAAGCAACTTTTAACGTTATTTGTCCTTGTTGGAACATGCCAGGGCCACCTCTTTCGGATTGCAAAAAATGAGAGAGAAAATGTAATCCTACTAATTATCCTATTGCGGTCTCACTTTCATGGCAAATTTAGGCGTGTCTGCTTGAAACATTCCCTACGTCTACAAGTAATTACAAATAGTATATATGTTAAACGGATACTATGGAAGGAAAATACCGAGTTTTGCTATTTCACCTGTTTGCACGTATGGTAGCGGCAGAAGCGGAGTCTATGAAATGCGATGTGGTTTCTATATCATGGGTGAGATGCTATGCACCTGCATAGGCGGCTACAAATGGGACGACTCCCATACTCACTGCATAGCAGATCCGGCCCAGTGCCAAACAGTGACAATTTGTGCAAACGGTCAGACTTGCTGCGAAGTCCAGCAGGGCCATAGAGATAGAACCGCCCTTGCCATGTGTAAAACTTCCTGTTCATGATAGCTCCATCTGAAGCTCTCCTACCATACAGACATATTGTGCAATAGTATCACTGAAATAGTATCGTTCTTTTGTATTGCATCGTTAGCTTGAATTTTTCCCTAGTGACTAAATGTAAATTTTAGTTATCTCTCATCAAATGGGGGTCACTTTGATACAAAATCGATAGTTATTGATGTTCGTATGAACAAGACAAAATTTCAGATGATGAAACCAGTCCTGCGAATCTGTCCTATCAATTGAAAAGGCTTCACTTAATGCTAATGTCCTCGAATGCTAGTTTGTGGTTTCAGCTTTTGAGTAACAGCTGTGTGTTTTTTACTATGATGTCAACATTAGATCTACAGTTTTAGTGGGTCACAGTCAGATCAATTGTACCTAAGGCCCTATTTCTTTAAAGATTAAACGGATTAGATTAAAATTAAATTAAATTAAAAATTTAATCCAGCGAGTTAAACGATTTTAACGGATTAAATTTAATCCTATTTCTTTAATGCACCTTGGATTAAAATTTTAATCTAATCCTGTTTCCTTATTCACACTTCAGATTAAACAAGTATCCCCTAAAAGGGGAATAATTCCGCCGTTGTGTGCAAAGCACATTTGCTAAACACGTTGACAGTGTCAGCTGGCCCATAAATCAGATACCTGTAGTCTGCATGCAAAGTTTAATTGCATTTCTTGTGTACTCCTAAAACAACATTTATTGACCTTGCTCACAATGCAATGAGGTGAAGTGGTACCGTACCACTTTGTATAAATTTAGCATTACAGTTTCCTTTTCTCTGAAAATGAATTAAACTTTACGAATTACGAACTCCTTATTTTGGTGCTAGGGTTGCTGCCCGGTCGGCTATTTGAGTCGGCAGGAAGGACCCGGCCGGGTCGAACAGGTGGCCGGTTAACAGAGGCGAACCGATTTGTTAATAGAGTGCCAATTTTGCCCTACTTTTGGTTAATTTTACAAAAACTTTGTACTAATTAATGCATAGAGTTACTCATGGTTATGTAAAACAGATAATAATAATGTATGGTCGTAGGTATTAGCTTGGTTTAGCCGGTGTTGCTGACCCGGCCATCCGGCCGGTTGGATTGGCTTTATTCTGGGAGGCGGCAGGCTTGATCCCGGCCGCCAACAAGTGTACTCTTTAACATTCGGAGATCAATGGTGGAATTTTAAGTCAGAAGATAAGAAATTGTTCTGTATAAGATGCATGCACAGTTGCAACACAGGATTGGTTGTCTTGCGCCACATGTTTGTACACCACAAATACCCCGTTCCATTGCATATTTTACCCATGCCAGCCAATCAGTTGGAGCTCAAGGTGCCAACCTTGAGACTTTGTCACTTTGGCACTTTGTGACAGAGATATTGTCGAAAAGTCATTTTGTAAAGCCTGCTAGCACCGGTTTCTCTCAAACTAACTAATGAATTGGCATGATTTTAGCAGGATTTAATGCCTTACTGCTGCGAAGGCCCATTTTTGTAGGATTTGTGCTGAAACCATTTCTGTACCAGGAAATGTCTGTGTAAACTCTTTACCTCCATTTAGCTACTGAAAAGAGTGGTTCATCTGTCAGCACTATATTAAGCATAAGATTATTTGAGAAATTATCTGACCAAGTTAAGCAAGTCCTTTGTGTTGGCTTTAGTGTTAATCGAGACTTTAGTTGCCTTGAGAGTGACCGAGGCAGTTTCAGAAAATTTTGATTTTTGCCAATAATTACGCGTTAGTTTTGCTAGGATACAACTTCTTTACTCATTGTTACTTCATGCTTGGTCGAGATCATCTCAATTCGCAAAGCTATTAGAAGTAACTAGAAACAGTACAAATACAGGCTAATCTAGATCTTGCCTAACATATGCTGTGGAAAACAACCGCATGCGATCCGCTGCTTCGCAAATTTTAAAACCGTTCTCTCCCACTGTTTAGTGCTAAATGAAATTTAGTAAGGTCAACTAATTTGCATAATCAAGATGTGCTTCACTGTGAAAGAAAATCCAAAGCTGCCAAAGGGGGACTCGGATAAAATGTTTTCGCAATTTTAAATATACGTTCCAACGCAAACAGATTTCTAAATTTAAAAAATAAATGATTCTAATTCTGCCAAAAGGCACCAGCAGTCAGTGTAAAAATTAAATCACAGTAGAGTGCTTATATGATAACATTCTTTAAACATCGCGCCCCCCCATCGAAAAAAACTTTCGCAACTAGGACTACGTGCTAAACATAGAGAGCATATCAGGTCACATCAAGAATTACACACTATTTTGGGTCAACCCATTACAAAGATTCCGCCTCCGGCGGAATAAAAATCAACGAGTTAATTTTAATCCGACCTGCTTAATCGCTGTTTCTTTAAAGATTAATTTTGATCCGTTTAATCTGTCGCCTGCATTTTCAACTAGTTTTTAATCCTCATGCAAGTACGCGGATTAAACGGATTAAAACTTCTAATCACTGTTTCTTTAATGGCGGATTAAATGGACTAAAATCAACTCGTTTAATCCTCGGATTAAAAATGGTCGGATTAAACGAGTTAATTTTAATGCGTTTAATCCGTTTAATCCAGCATTAAAGAAATAACAATTAAAATTTTAATCCGGCTGATTTTTAATCCGTTTAATCCGACCATTTTAATCTTTAAAGAAATAGGCCCTTAGTCAATGCCGCTGCTATATGTGTCGCGACTTTGACCGACCTGTCCCTCCGGCCGAGGCCCGATTCCAAGCGCCATCACATTCGTGTTACCGAAACCGGACTGCCGGAGAAACCGAAATCAAATCATTAGAAACGGGAAACATGGCTGCAAAATTTATGAAAAAATGGCTTTTGCTAGATGGCAGCAATGGTTGTGATTAGTGGAATTAAACCAGCTCTTCTGTAAGGTGCCCTTACTGGAAGTCTAATTTAAGGGTAAATTTGATTTCGTCCCGAACTAGGTTTTCAGTTTTCCAACTTCGATTTTTCAGTTACTCTTCTAATTGCGATTTCAGCCGGTCACATAATTATCAACAGTTATAAAACTATAGTACGACCAAAAAATATGTGTACAAACTTCGACCGTTTATAGCAGATTAACCTTTGGAGTAAACCCCAACAATGTATATATTTTTAGAATCCTCAGGGACTCGAGATTTCGAAAATCCGGAAAATTCCGGAATTTCGGGTTTCATTCACGGAAAATCTAAAATTTTTAGTTTTTCGCCAAATTTTTATCGCAATCAAAATTTTGTTTTCACGATCGAATAGAGCTGGTCCCGCTGCATATTTTTGCTCCTACAAGTTTTTCACGAAAATGCACCCAGTTTCCGGAATTCCGGGTTTTCAAAATTTCCGGATTTTAAAAATTTTTTCCAATACCCACAAGATGGGTATCGTTCGAAAGCTCTTTTCGAGCTGAACAACTTTTGCAATAGAATGAACTCTCGAAAACGCACACATTTCCCGGAATTCGAGAAAACAGGATTTTCCGGGATTTTCCGGATTTTAAAAATTTTCTCCAATACCCCACAATATGGGTATCATTCGAAAGCTCTTGATGAGCTGAACAAACCTTGTGATAGAACCAATGTCTGAAAATGCACCAAATTCCCGAAATTCACGAATTCCGGATTTCACTCTAGCTTAGAAGATTTTAGCGAATTCCGAGAACTGGGCGCATTTCTGCGAGTTGCTTCTATTACAAGATTTGTTCAGCTCGTCAAGAGCTTTCGAATGATACTCATATTGTGTGGTATTGGAGAAAATTTTTAAAATCCGGAAAATCCCGGAAAATCCTGTTTTCTCGAATTCCGGGAAATGTGTGCATTTTCAAGAGTTCATTCTATTAGAAAAGTTGTTCAGCTCGATAAGAGCTTTCGAATGATACCCATCTTGTGGGTATTGGAGAAAATTTTTAAAATCCGGAAATTTTGAAAACCCGGAATTCCGGAAACTGGGTGCATTTTCGTGAAAAACTTGTAAGAGCAAAAATATGCATCGGGACCAGCTCTATTCGATCGTGAAAACAAAATTTTGATTGCGATAAAAATTTGGCGAAAAACTAAAAATTTTAGATTTTCCGTGAATGAAACCCGGAATTCCGGAATTTTCCAGATTTTCGAAATCTCGAGTTCCTGAGGATTCTAAAAATATATACATTGTTGGGGTTTACTCCAAAGGTTAATCTGCTACAAACGGTCGAAGTTTGTACACACATTTTTTGGTCGTACTTTAGTCACTTGTCCCTTACACAGCTTCTTCGTCAACCGAACCCTGGTATTTTTCCACTCGAAATTTGGAGGCCGCGCTTTGGCCGCTGTCAATTGGTGACTGCATGGAAGAACTGTTTGCTAGAATTCTGTAACCGTGTTTGTACATTTTGTAACAAGAAATAAGTGTAATTTTTAGCTGATTCGGCTATCGCAGTTTTCAGAGATCCCCAACTCAATCCGTATCGGAGGTTAGAGTTGAATACATAGAGATTATGAATCCCTATTCCCCTACAAAGAAGAACTCACAAACCCCTTCGGTCAGACATTAAACCCTGGTTGTCGGAAAACGATTACAGCCACAGCTTCAATCTAAGCAAAGATCTGTCTTTGCGTGTTAACCAGTGTTTCAGAACTCTAATCTGGGGCCGATGTTATCAAGCATCTCAACCCGTGTTGAAACCGTAACCCGGGTTGAGATTGGGTTTGACTCCGGTGTTATCAAAACAGTGTTGAATTAACCCGGGTTGGCGATGAACTTGCGGTTCGAGTTCGAACCCAATGCTATCATCAAACCTGGGTTCAAAATTGGGGTTGATTTTGGGGTCAAAATCGGTGAATCTCAGCCCTCCTCAGGTAGGTTGAAATAATATAGAATGACCATGCTCTTGTGGTTTTATCAGCCAACCGTTATTAGCACGATTATTACGATATTTAAAAAAGTGTAATTAAACAGTTACCGTTATCGTGATACAAGGGTATAATAAATTAAAACAATGTGGATCCATGTTTTTCAGCAAAATCATGCTTTGCTTTTTATCACAATCACCACTCCCGCCAGTGATGATAAGGTGGAGTCGGTGGGATGAATTGTTGATCAACATCTTCATAACCTGGCTAGGAATGTTTGGACATTGCGTGCCAACAACACCCAACTTCCTCCCACCAGGGGCCGATGTTATCAAGCTTCTCAACCCGGGTTGAAACCCTAACCCGGGTTGAGATTGGGTTGAAAACTTTGACCCCGGTGTTATCAAAACAGGGTTGAATCAACCCGGGTCGAAAAAACAAGGTTGGGTTTGCAATTTGGGTTGAGTTAGAACCGAATTAACGCAGATAAGTCAACCCTAAAATATTTGATAACATTGGGTTGAGCACCGGGGTTTAGCCAACCCGAACACTTTAGGGTTGAACCCAAAAATGAGTTCAACCCGGGTTGAACTCAAACCAATTTTGATAACACTTGCCCCAGGCAGCTTGTGAAATAGGGGTTGAAAACTGGGTCAAAAACGGGGTCGAAAACAGTGTCGAAAACGGGGTCGAAATTGGGGCGGGAACAGGTCAACCCGGGTTAACCTAACCCAACCCTAGAAACGCTTGGTAGAAGTAGTAGAACTTCGTCACTTACAAACTGAAGTCATACGCTTAAAATGTCCAGTCAACGAAATTAATAATGGAATAGATACTCTTTGTTACTTGCGCGAAAAACTCTATCGCTATAGTTTTTGTCTCCTCAAGCTTAAAAAATGGCTTAGGCTTAGACGTGTTGAAGCACGCTCTCTTCTAAGCCTCATACGCTGTATTCTAATCCTCCAACGGTGCCAATAGGCTTATGGTGGTTTGGATGCATATAATACGTTTCACGGGAAATATGAAGTACTAAACAATATAATCTACAATAACTGCCGCTCCAAAAACCGGCAACAGGTCGATCCGGCCCAGGGCCTGCCTCAAAGCCTTCTTGCGACTCTAAAAACACGTATTAACACGTATTGTCTAACAGCCGGATCGTTCCAATCGACCAAACAACAGCTACTCAAGCCTGCGTACAGCTTAAAGCGGATTGAATCCTTAAGTAACTGAGAACAAGTATCCCCTAAAAGGGGAATAATTCCGCCGTGGTGCCTAAATAAAATTGGCATGTGCCAAATTACCTTACCGCTTACGCTCTGCATCTGTACCGTAGGTGTAAAGGAAACTTGGACCTTGTTTCGGGCCGTCCCCTCTGGAGGAGCCCTCCCCATAACCCCAAACCTCATTTTGCTGTGAAATTACAATTTAACCCATAATTCTGACCGACCGCATGAATGAGAGCAGCAATAAAGAATCGTCTTAAGGTGCTGGTTTCCTTTCGGGTATTTTTGACTCCTACGGCTTTAATCTTTTACGCAAAGGGCTAAAACTTACGAAATAACCTATTTCCGTGCTCTTTAACATTTTAGGACCAGTCCCGTATTCTTAGGCCAAAAGATAAGAAAGTTTTGGTTTTTGGCCTTAAGCTCCCAGTAGGTAGACAAAACACGGGATTGGTTGGTATGGCTGGAAAGAGGACTCGAAAATGAACATTTTTGCTCTTACAATCTTTGAGCTATCTCCAGTGGTTAAGTCCGTATAAGCAAAAAACTGTTTTTAGGGTCAAAAAATGGCCATTTTCGAGGAAATCAGTTTTTCCAAAATCACTGCCACATGTTAAGGACAAAATTGGCTTAGTTATACTCAATCGATACATCGTCCAATTGCACATTTTATGAATACCTATTAGCCGGACTTTATTGCTTTCAGCTAGAGATTTGGCCGAAAAACCATTTTGGCAAAACTACGATTATTTTGTTTCGAACATCGATTTCTCAAAAACTACTCGACGGATTCCGGAGATTTTCGGCAGAATCGAAATTCACACTTCTGCGGAGGGACGTTTTTCTTGGTTTGGGCTAAAACATATTGAGTAGCAAGAAAACTCAATGCGAAGTTGCGAACTTTCGTGTTACTGTGCATTTGGCCGATTTTCTCGAACGTTAAGACCTGCTGAGCCAAATCCAAAAAAACGTCCCTCGGCCCCTTCATATCGTGGCACAAAAAGAACTTTTGGCCGATTCTTCAGTTTTGAGAAATCGATGTTCAAAAACTTTTGGTCTATATTCATCCTGTTAGATGTCAGCTTGTCGGAAAATTTCTGCTATTTTTTGCCAATTTTGCCAGTTCTGTAAGCTCATGTGAATGTACAGATGATAAGCTTTAAAACGATGTATAAAGCTCTTTGCAACTCCCAAAATTGCGAAAGTTATAGCGTTTCAAAAAAATCACCACAAAAGCACTGCACAAAAGGAAACCAGCACCTTAAGAATAGGCGGAATAAGAAGACTCAGCCAAGTAGTCTTGTCTGACTCTGGGCCCATGGCTATAGTAGCTTCGTGATCAGGTCAAAACACGACAGCTGTATTATTCAGGACGGTGACGGATTTAGAGAGCTGGGTAAAAGTGATTATTTGTATTGTAGTTTGCAGGATAATATTTGAAGATGTTAGGTGGGTAAAACTCTACGATAAATATAAATAAAGTTTATGAATAAAAATAAATATAAACATACTTGAACAAAAAATTTCGACACTTAAAAACATAGGTATGAAGAGCCGGGTCAGAACTTCTGACCCGTTGAGCTGCCCAACTGAGCCGGCGATCCTGGTGTAGGGAATAAGACCCTGGTGCTAGATCCACGATTGACTGACCGTCTAGTTGCAGGTTGTTGTCAAAGGTGTGCGATGTCCAGAGAATAATAAAGCGATTTTGTGGTTGTCTACTAAGTAGGGCTAGATATTCGCTCGCTCGGAATAAAAGAAAAGTCCCTAAACTAAAAGATTATTTACTTGCATATCAAAATAATTCGCCAACAGTCTCCAAAACGAACTCAGCCAAATCATAAAATACAACTAAAAATGATGTTCACAAAATGGCAGAGAATCTCCTAATCTACCCACCGACTACCCACAGGACCAACAATACACCAACTGAACTTGATCCGCCATTTTGAACTGGATCATCATTATGAGTCATATTTGAGCTATGAAATTAGCTAACGATAATTTTACGTTGATTATTCATGAAATGTTTCAATTTGGGTTGGAACTTATCTACCGTATACTTAGGCTTAACTCACGCCTATATCCTATACTCTACAAAATACCCCCTCTTGCCGCCGCCCGCCCCGGCGCGCCGTGTCCACCGAAATTGGTACAGGGGTTAGATCAATTTTAGATGCTAAAATTTTCGGTTGCGCAACCTAGGTGAAATGTTAAAGAATAAAACAGAGTTACAAAAGCAAAGAATAAAAACGTTGACACACTGCCACGTATCCGAGCAGACTTTTCGTGCCACCAGGCACACTACCAACTATTAGGCCTTTTAAACGAAACTAATCAGCTGCCCCTGATCACCCACTGGGGGAAACTATCCCCGACCAACAAAACCAACAAACATACAGACACAACTACCGCACCGGAACGAGAGACACAAGACAGGGAACAACATAGCACAAAATCTTAACCTAACCAGTAAGCCTAAACACAATCCTAACTGAGAAAACATACA
>JASAND010001685.1:0-32029 GCA_030248195.1 Trissonchulus latispiculum
TTCCAATTATACTAAACTCGACACGGACTTTCTTTTGCGCACAAAATTTGCGCAGGATCTGCGCAGGAATCTGCGCAGCCTCTGCGCAGCGCCTCTGAAGGCTGTCATTGGGGCGTTTTGACTCATATTATAGGGGTCGCTACCGCGACCCCTATGATATAATATAACGGATGCAAGTTCTTGCCATCTATCTGATTGGATTTATTAAACCTTAAACCTAAATTTTAAAGACAGTAGGTTGGAGACTAACTTAAAGTTTACAGTGCATACCTAAGAAACTACTCGAAGGTTTTAATGGCTAAAAAACCTGTGTTTAGTCATATGTCACGTCTAAGTTATCTTCCAAACTATAGTTTGCTTTATGTTAATAAAGCTAACAGATAATTGTGATTTTCTTTATATGGACTAACACAAACTGTATGCAATTATTTTCACTGCATACACTAAGCAGTTTTTGCATGAATTTACAGTACTATGGCTGACGCACTCCGTTCGCACAGACACAGACACTTGCTTTTTATCTATTTTTTGAAATATTCATGTAGGTTTTTAACCTTTTTTTTAAATCAAACCCAAACGACTCCTTACACACACAGGCGAAGAAGTAGTTTATCCACCACCCGGCCAGCTCCACACCGAAGTGCTTCGCTAAGCGACGCAGAAAACTGGCATAAGAATCACGAAATCCAAGATTACCGTCATTGTACGTATATACATACGTATTATACATATATACGTATATACGAATGTACATTTCAATACTAGTGTATTTATAAGAATAAAAGCAAGTCATTTCTATTGAGATTAGAAGAAATTGTAAAGGACGAAAGACATTTATCTGTTTTAAGCTGTAAATATATGTATATAATATATATATAGGATTTCACCGACTCTATGCTATATTTCTGCGAAGCCCCCGAAAAGACTTTAATATATTTGTCAATCGGAACCGCCGTGAAGCATATCCTATTTCAGGCGGCCCCATCCCCGTGTGGCTCAGACCACGTTCACAGAGATGAGGTGACCTTCAATAGGATATACTCCACACAATTACAAGGTAGAACAGTGCCAGTCAGCCTAAAGTCAAATCTATATACTAGGTGCATAAGGACAAATTGTCCCTTCAGTGCACCTAAAATTAAGTTTACGATAATATGCGGTCATTTAAGTGAATTACCCTTTAAAAATTTAGTCAGGTCAATATCTTTCAATAATTCAACAAATTTAGAATTAGAAGAAGATGTTTGTATGGTTTCTGGAAGATCATTCCAAACAGGAACTACATGATTTGAAAAAAATTGTGAAAATTTTTGAGTTCGACAAAAGGGGATCCTCAATCTCAGACCATTCGAGTTTCTAGTACCCGTGTCAAGCGCATAAGTGAAGAAATCATCAAATGATAAATCTATTAATTGGTGAACAATTTGATGAGTTAATTTCAAATCAAAAACAAGTCTTCTATGCTCTAGAGATTGTAAGTCAAGAAACGCCAAACGGTCCCTATAAGCAAGATTACTAACTTCAGGAATTTTTCTAGTGAATAGTCTTTGTACTGATTCAATTTTGTCAATTAAGGTAACTGTTTTTGGACTCCAAACAGGACTTGCATACTCCAGATGAGGTCTAACAAAAGTTTTGTACATCTGGAGCAAAAACTTTGTATCACGACACTAAAAATTTCTGAAAATAGCTCCAATGACTGTCCTAGCTTTACCAATAACTTTATCACAATGAACATTAAACTTTAGGTCGAAAGTGAGCAAAACACCAAGGTTTTTGATTTGTGAAACTTCTACAAGACTAGACGAACCCATGCTTACATCAATAGCTGTTGGCGGCGTACCCAAAATAAATAACATACATTTCGGTACTGACAACTGTAATTGGGCATTACCTCCCCAAGCTACTATGTAATCCAGGTCCTCTTGAAATTTATGAACATCAGCTTGATTATTTACAGTAATATAGAGTTTTGCATCATCGACGAAAAGTCGCTATCTATCGCTTACCGTTGGTGAGAAATTTTTGACCAAACCGATGGGAAAAAACCCAATGCGGGAAAAAAACCCAGCCGAATTTTTTGCTGCAAGCATGCCAGAACGGTTTTGACTATACCATTCGAAAGAGTGGGTCATTTTTAGTACATCTGCATCAAAAAATACCAATATTTTTGCAAAAAATCATGTCAAATTGACCTTTCAAAATTTCGTATGTTTAACACGTAAACATTGGCAAATTTTGGAAATTTTTGAAATTTGCTTAATTTCTGCAGTTTAAGCATCCTATCACATAGAAAACGTGTTTTTTATTGCATTTAAAGCCAAACCCGACCTATTTTAGTGAAAAATTTAGCGGTCTTTGGCGAAATTTGAAAATTTGGCTTGAAATGGCACCATCTCAGATTTTGGCCACCTGGACCTCACATGGAAGGTCAAACCTAGGTAAAATCTATACCAAATTAATTAGGAGGCTCTACTGAGCTAGGAAATGCATGAATTTTTCCTTTGCTGCTAATGGTTAGAAAAAAATTTCATTTTGAAATTTGGGTTTTTTTTCCCGCACATGGGTTTTTTTCCCGCCGAGTCAAGGTCACCCCCAGGTCGCACCACAGGCACTAGAGCCAAAGTGCATACACCATCGTGAAGTTCGAGACATATCCTCTGTGAAACTGTAATCCGTTTTGGGCTAAGTCTTTCCAGTAGTTCAGGGTGACCCCCCAAAGTTGACCCTGCCTGACCCCCATGTTGGGACCAAAAATTCCAAAATTTTCAAAGTCCCAAAAAATTTGCTGAGGGGCAGTGGGAGCTACAATAATACACCCTCTAGGGTAGTTTTGGACGCTCTTTAAGATAGGCTATTAAAATCCGATCTAGCTTATATGGGTGACTCACACTGGCGATGGGTTTTTTCCCGCATATCGGATTGGGTTTTTTTCCCGCCGCGCTATACGTACTTGTTCAAGCTGCTTCTGCTGCTGTAGGAAGGGTGAAGTTTGCATGGTTTTTGCAGGTGACATGAAAATGGAATCCTTACGTTATTGTATATGCTTAATCGTGCACCCATTTACATATATAGTGCTTTCTACTTTTTAGAACATTGAAAGTGTGGCTCCCATCAGGCCAAGAGCTGTTGGGTAAGTGTTTTTAGATTAAGTCAAACCAACAGTTATAGCAGACGTTTGTACACACACATTCTTACCTGCTTTTAGAGATGCATCTGGACTGGAATCGAGAAATTAGGTGTCGAAATTGACAAATGTTCACTAATCCTTGAAAATTCAGGTGTCAGTTTATTTTCAATCGACTGTATGTATGCGCACACATTTTTATCCACTTTCTCTTTTTCCTTGTTCTGAATTCTTTTTTGTATAATATGTATTTGTGTAATGAACTACGTAGGTTCGTGTATTCAAAATTCCTTTCACAAGTTTGACAGTAACACGTTTTGCTCATGTTTTTGTCCCCTGGACTTAGGAAAACGAGTAATCTAGCAAGAATTAAGGCAAGTGAAATTTGAAGTCTTGTACCATTAGATCAGATTGCAAAATAGTACCGACGTTCTAAAGTGTGGCTTGGGTCCAACGTTGCCACCCATAACAATCCAGAACCTAATTATTTTCCAAAATTGATGGTATTATATATACGTCCAGAACCTAATTATTTTCCAAAATTGATGGTATTATATATACGTATATATATATATATATACAACGTATATATCAGTTAATTGATGTACCTATATCTGGCTTATTTCTTGGCGATTTCTTATAGGGGGGATCACCCAAAAATGGGGAGGGGCATTTTGGGGGGAAATTTTTTAGTTAGGAAAGTTTTTACGTTTTTAAGTGTAAAGACGGCAAAAAATCACTTACACCGAAAATTCCTGAAAAATCCGAATTTTGAAAATTTAAGGTAACATAATCATGTTTGGGAATTTTTTGTGTTATAGGGGGAAGGTCAGAATTTATGGGGTCATTTCATGGGGTGGGGTCGCCGAATGGGGGGTGCCCCCCCATTAGGGATAAGTCATCTATATATACGTATATATACGTATATATATATATATTCCATCTTTTGCCTTCTCACCACATCTTTTCCACGAAAGGATACTGCGTTTTTGTTTGGCTGTCTGGCTTGGTTTTGGAAACTAACCTTAGATCTAATTGTGCATTATTGTCTAGGCTGCTTCATGTAGAAACGACAGCTAGGTACTTAATTGTTTTCTAACAGGACTGGAGTGGTGCTGAACGATTATATGCTGGATTTCTGCTGTCTGTGGGATGGAAACTTTCCAGAAAATCCGCTAAGATTGCAGGCTGTTCGAGATCATCTGAAGCACCAGAATTTGATTGACCGCTGTGTGATTTGCGAAGTATGTAGGGGTTTGTCAGGGATACAAAAGTGGTGATGCTCTCTTTTAATTAATTAATTTTTTACTGACAATAGTGCTCTTGCTATGGCAGTATATATTCTGTTTGGTTTTTTAAAATCATGTTCAAATGTCTAAGAATTTCTCATAAGATGCAACATAATTTGACGAATTATATAGATTTTCCTTTTTTTCATAAATTTATATACTTGTTTTAGCCAGTTCAGTGCAAGGAATCAGATATAACCCGGTGTCACAAGTAAGTTAGCACTACTATCTTAACCCTGTCCCTTTTTGATAATATTTCTGCACCTCTGACTATAGTCAATTTTGTTAATATTTAAGCCTCACGAAACTTACATACAGTTCTGTCAATTTTAGCTATAAAGTTATTTTAGTTGGAAGTTTTTCTTTTTCATATATATTGGCAGTTTCTTTGTAGGCCATCTTATCTGGAACTGTTGAAAGGACTGGAAGACAAAAGTGTGGAATTCTTGGAGAGCCTGTCCAGCAAATATGACAGCGTTTATTTTCATCAGGTTAGTGTTGGTTGAGCTAAGCGCCTGTTTCCTTATTTTGGGCTTATGTGGCTCTGAGATCTCCTGTAACCCGCCCCTTTGGCGTAGGTGTTGAGAGATAGAAAATAGCCCCCCGTGCAGATGTTGCAAGAGGATTTTCGAGTTGCCCTCAAAACACTGACCTGTCTTTTTTCTGGGCATTTATATACCCTCCAGTCATAATTATCTGGAATTAGACAGCATCATTTATTATGTAAATCTGTTTTAACATGTATGGTTTTACAATGTTAGAAAACCACGGTATTGAAAAATTTGATTGGTTTCCGTCTGCTTGAGTAGAAAAGGTATACCTACTTTACTTTCAAGTAGAGAGAAGGTGGCAGTCAATTCTACGTCAGAAAGCGTTGGAATTTATTTCCTTGGCAATGTTGTTTTCCGACAAACGGTTCCTCAATAAAATGTATTTTTATTTGTTTAGAACTCATACAAGTGTGCAGTGTTGGCTGCGAGTGGCTGCATTACAATGGTTGAGCATGTTTGGGAAAACAAGGCATGTTTATGATTATATCTGGTCCTGTTTCTGAAGTGGCAGAATTGTCTTTTTCCTAAATTTTGGCTCGCTCTGAATGGGTATAGCAAAACTGTGATGGCTTATGAAGCGTCCTCAAGATAAGAGAAAGAGTATAATTTTTATAAGACTTAAAGAATGTCGGTTTATCTTGGTTTTTGTCCGGAATATGCTAGACAACAATTTCTTCCTTTAAGGTGCTGGTTCGGGTATTTGCAGCAAATTTTATGTAATTTGCTGTGACTGTAATTTGCTCAATTTTTGGAGTTCAACAATAATTTTTATATCATTTTAAAGCTTAGAATGTGCTTGTTACAACTAGGTGCAGTATGGCTGTCTCATTTCAACTCTTTGGCTTGAACAACATGATATTTGAACGACGACTTGCAATAACATGAAAACAATTTTTGAACATGGATTTCTCGAAATGTGGGAAAGCTAACGAACGAAAGGCGACCAGTTCAGGCTTCAAAAGAAACGTCTTCCCGAGAGCTATTTTTTCTGAAATTGTTTAACGAGTAAAGAAGCTCAACATTTTGAGAAAAACGTAAGTTTTGTCCGATTTTCGTCAAAATTTTCAAGTTTGGACGCTTATTTCTCTCGAACTGAAAGTCAAAATGCAAAACCGTGATAAATAGCCCTCGGCAATTGTCTCAAAAATACGTGTGTAAAGCCGTTTTTAATTGATTGCATGAGTTGAGAGAAATCCGTGTTCAAAACAATCTAGTTTCGATTTTCAAAATTTCACATTTTCGCTGCTGTGCGCCGGCAGAGATACCGTAGAGAGCTCTAATTTGGGCGTAAGATGTCCTTTAGGACCACAAATATGGACAATACTTGACCGACGGACCAGCGCTGTTGAAGCTGTCGAAATTTTGCAATATTTGATTTTTCGAAAAATGGCCGGTTTTGGACCTCGAAAATCAATTTTCGCTGTTATCTCTTAAACCTTAATTAATCGAAGAAAACTCTCAAGAGCAAAGTTGTAGGTCTTGGCGAGAGGATTCGAATGACTATAAGTTCATCCATGTAGGGTGGTCACAGTGCAAGTTATGGCGGAATAAAGCTAATTTCTCCAAAACTCAAATTTTCAAGCCGCGACTTTTCTAACATGTTTTATAGGGTAAATAATGTAATTGTAGCAAATTTGAATAAATTTCAACGACAATATTGCTCTTTTAAAGCCCAAAATACACGAACCCGAACCAGCACGTTAAGCAAAACTTCCCGCCTGAAAACTTTTACAGAATAACACAAGAAAAATGTTTTAAATTTTGAACCTTTTGCAAGCGCATTTCGATTTTCAAAATCTTTTGATCTTTGCCTCTTTTTCAACTGACAAGCCACTGCTCTCCCAGTACCTGGTAGAAAATGTTTTCTTTTTTATGTTCGGGACTGTTTAGGAATCATTAGGAATCAGTTTTAAAGCAATAAGAGTTATTTTTCAAAATTTGAAAGTTGAGCCTTGTTTTGCTGATGGGAACTTTTTATCTATCATCGGACGGAAACCAAATTCAACCGATATTTTGTATTTTTAAAAATTTTTTTAAATTCTACATTTTTAAAAGTCTCCTCTCATGAGCATTCTGGTAATATTGATGTTATGTTATGGGTTTACTCTCTGTTGAGTAAATGCTGTAAAATTGATCACAGGTTTTACACACAGTTTTGTGTCAGAGTCACATTTTTGTGTCAGAAACGTTAGTTTTGCCTTTTTTATGCTACAAACACAAACCGTAGAAATTCTATAATCGCCGCCGATATATAATCTTCCTTACAAAGCATTATGTTGAGTCTGTTTTGATATTGTATTCTTGATAAGTGTCAACAAAAGGACAATCACCAAATCTGATGTTTCTTATTTCCAGGTGAAGAATGGATTTGCCATAGTAAGGTAGGCGGGTCTTCAGTTGAGTGAGACATTCCCCTTGGGGTATTACTTACTTACTTTACTTTAAGATGAAGACAGCCATGGCTGATCAGTAAAAATAGGTGGCGGTGCGTTCGTCCGGCTCCATTGTATATAATGTCATAGATCCATAGATACCCGAGACTTCCGCTATCTTCAACTAGACGTAACCAGCAATAGCAGCAGCTGCAGCTACACGGCAGTTACCCCAAGGACACAAGAAGATTCAGGGCAAACAGCGAGCCATTCACCCACTGGGAAAACTGTCCATATAAGGCCCGGTAATACTCTGAACCAAAGGACAGAAGGGGTAATTGCACCCAGACGGGTCCACAGAGACCCTCCCCCATTTTTACCAAAATCCAATACAAGTTCCAGCCACTGATGACTTCCTTGATGTCAGGGTCAGGGTTGTTCAAAGATGTCAGGGTAAATTGCATGAGCAGCAGCGCAGCCACATCCCGGGATCCGGGCATATAATATACAAAAGGAGATACAAGGCAACGCAGACAGTATCACCGTTCAACCACTGGGAAAACTGTCCTTATAAGGCCCGGTAATACCCTGAACCAAAGGGACAGAAGGGGTAATTTCACCCAGACGGGACCACAGAGTCCCTCCCCCATTTTAACCATACTGGATTCACTGGGAAAACTGTCCTTATAAGGCCCGGAGATACCCTGAGCCAAGGGACTGGCTTGAATATTGATTTGTAAGATCAATTGAAAGCCGTTCCAATTGTTTTTTGTTGTTGAGTGAGTGTTGTTCTGGTCTGCTATGTTTTCGTGAGCATTACTCAACCCCCAAGACATTTTCTGTTGAATAGTATGGATTCGATCTCTGGCACTTACTTTGTTGAGTAGACGCCAATCAAGTGACGATAATCTTTATCTGTATCTTTATCGGTATCTGTTATACCAACCACTTGCACTTTTAGGCGATTGATTGATTGATTTTTAGACCGCCTGGTCATCACGCTGAATGGGACTCGCCCTGTGGCTACAGCTACCTGAATAATGTGGCCGTCAGTGCTCGTTATGCCCTGGACACCCTTAAGGCCAAAAAGTACGTAGGAAGTATTTTGTAACTACGTATATAATAAGTACAGAAAGGAGGTTTGTAGGCTCCTTGTAGTCTCCTTGAGGCTTGGCCCAACCAGTATATAACTTCTATTGTTTCTGAGCGAGATGTTTCTATTTGCACTTGACTACTGGATCCCTCTGATGACGGATTTCGGCACCCGCCCCAATAACATTTATGTGTATTCATAAATTTGCCGAAGTATGAATCTAAGGGATTGGGGCCGAAAGATTCATTACTTCTGTAAATTTATGAGTACGGAATCTCAACCTTTGAATTTCCTTAACCTGAAATCCTTCATTCTTACCATCAATCCCATTCTCCTGCACGATAAATTAGTTTAATGTTTATACTTATATAGTCAATTCCTTTTACTAAATCCACCCGTTTTCGTTTTGTTGTACTGGTAATTATCATTTATACTTTTTTATATATAGATTCATTTATAGATTTTTATTTGTTTTAATCATAATTCTCCTTTAACTTGTTTGTATTATTTGAGTACACCTAAAATTTTTATTAAAGATACTAATAATGCAAAAATCATTTCATTAATAGCTCAATATGGGATGATCATAAAATAAATAAAATATCATTATATACACCTAGTCACAACTCTTCCTTAACTTTGTAATAATTTGTTTCCGGCAGTTTTGTGTTTTGTTTTGTGTGTTCTGAAGCAGGCTTTTTTGTTTTATTCAAATTCTTCTCTTTGATTCTTTTTGAAACTTTGCTCAGAGCGTGGAAAACAGACTTCAGACTAAAATATTGACCGATCTGAAATTGTTTCAGAGTGCTCATTGTGGATTGGGATGTTCATCATGGTCAGGCGACGCAGAAAGAATTTTATGATGATAGTCGGTAAAGGTTGCAGAATCTTTTTTACGTAACTCACTCACTGTTTTGCCGGTAACGCGAAGTCAAAACACTAACCCAAGGACCAGGGGCGTAGCCAGGATTTTGAAAAGGAGGGGCTTTTGACAATAATTTCAACTTTTTGTAATAATAAAGTGTTGGTAAATTTTCCCCCAAAAGGAGGGGGGTTTCAACCCCCAATCCCCCCCTCACCCCATGCTAAGAACAGCTGCATTCTGCTTGTAGTAAGGACGTCGTGAATAAATTGGCATTTGTCGCCAGACATTTTGGTTCTATAAGTTGAATATGCAGAAATAATGAAAAACGCCTGCCTGTAGTCACTAAGGCAAGAGCCTTAGTCGGAAACAAAAAGGAGCCAATTAATGTTTCGGCCCGTTCGTGGATCCGCCTGCTAGCCTCTGTTTACCTCATTTTCTTGATATATGTACATAAGTTGAAGTACGTATTTATTCGCATAATATGGTTGAAGAATCCATAAATTGAAGGAACTAAGTATAGGTTATTCACTTTCATGTACTATACGTACTTATACGTTAGTGCATTGTTTAGAGTTCTGTACATGTCCATCCATCGCTATGAACAAGGATCGTATTGGCCGTGCCTGGAAATTAGCAACTGCCAATACTCTGGTTCGGGGTCTGCTCCCGGATTTAACGTGAATGTGCCTTTGAATGAGGTTCGGTCACTTTGCGCTAGTATGACTTTATGGGGACAGTGTGTCATAAAATCATGAGGGTGCGCGGAGCGCCCCTCATAATATGAGCTATAAAGGCACTTTGCGGATTAGGGAAACTGTTAATTAGCCATAACTAATTAACGGTAGGGAGTTGAGAGCTAAAGTTTACATTTTTGAAATCTCCAGGCCAAGAGCTTTCGAATGATACCAATCTTGTCCGGAAAAAATGAACTTTGAAAAAAACGACTTTTTGATACAAGTTTAAAAGTGGGGGTTTTTTTTCTCTGTATCGACCACTTTTATAGGGCGATTTTTGCGCACACCGATTTTTCAAACGGCCCATAGAAAAAATTTTTCTATACTAATTTTTGATTATCTAGAGGTTATGGTCCAGATCAAGTTTATGTTTGATTTCCGAATTTCGCTTCTAATTTTTCGAGGTCCCAACACAGAAAATTGTCAAAAAGTCGTCTAAAATAGCATTTTTTGGCCATTTGGTGGTGCGCATATATAGTAAATCGGGGTCGCTGAAAAAGATGAGCATACTGCCGATACCGCCCGAAGTGACCACTGGTCAGCATGGCCCCGTGGCACCTCGCCCAGGGTCAAAGTTGGGAAAAGTCCGTAAAAACGGCTATTTTCGGCCATTTGGTGGTGCGCATATATAGTAAATCGGGGTCGCTGAACACGATGAGCATACTGCCGAAACCGCCCGAAGTGACCACTGGTCAGCATGGCCTCGTGGCACCTCGCCCAGGGTCAAAGTTTGGAAAAGTCACTAAAACAGCGTTTTTCGGGGTTTTGGTTGGGGGCATATATAGTAAATCGACTACGCTCGTTTCAATGAGCATATTTTTAGAACCGACGGAAGTGACCACTGGTCACTATGGCCTAGGTGGCCTATTGACCAGTGGTCAAACCCCCTAAAACAGCGTTTTTCGGGATTTTGGTTGGGGGCATATATAGTAAAAAATGAAAAATGCTCCTTGCAGTCGCATGAAAAAGTTAATATGAGCCAGCATCTAAATCGGTAAAGGACAAGCTGTAACTGGCTAATATGAGCAGCCACGTTTCTCTTGGGCTCATATTGACGCGAGGATACTAAGTTGAGTTAACTATTTTTCACTTTTCAAATTCGCATGTACACGTAATTGTCGTGACATACGTCTGGTCTTGATACAATAAGTAAAGTCAAGTTGGGTAAGCACACATCAAAGTTTTACACATCAGCTGTGTATTTTATTGTATAAGTGCTGTGTACAGTAAGCCGGTACTGAAGACTTGAAGAATACCGGTTTACTGGAGCTTTATGCATTTGTATCTAGTTTGCAGTGTGTGTCTATGATTTAGAAAACTGGTATATACCAAATGTATATGCCACTTAATTCAATTTTAAAGGGGAGAACTTTAGCTGCTTAAAGTGTTCACATATATATATTCCTTAAATAAATATATACCTTAAACCAAACATTATATGAAGCTAATGACATTACGCAAGACGGTGAGGATTTTTTCAGACTTGGGATTGGGAATAAAGGTAAGGCAAGATGGTAAGAGGTCGTCGTGATGTCAAGCCGTTGAATCCACGGCAGCGAGCGTCAATATGAGCCCAAGAGAAACGTGGCGGCTCATATTAGCCAGTTACAGCTTGTCCTTTACCAATTTAGATGCTGGCTCATATTAAACGTTTTAAATCTTGTCCTTGACATATTTAAATGTTGACCATCATAACTCATATTGCATTTTACATGCGACTGCAAGGAGCATTTTTCCTACTTGTACATAATTATATGCTTAAACACATAGGTTTTTAACAACTTTTTTGAACCTGTGAAAACTTCTCACAGACGTATGTAGTTTACATATAGTTTACCTACGTAGTAGGTAGCAACACTCTTTTTATGGGTTTCGGTAATCTTATTATCTTTTGCGGCAGAGCAGAACTCGGGAAGCTGTTCTTACTTATAAGGTTCTAGAGCTATGCCTGAATGGGAAACGGTTGTTGAAACGTTCAGTTAAAGCTAAGTCGTCCAAAACGTGTTGTTTTGGAATTCCGGCACGAACTTGACATTTTTCGGATAAACTAGACACGTAAACTTTCTTATAATTTTGAAAAGATGTTATATACGTATAATTTCATGCTGCTGTATATAGCAATATTGCAACACCGAAAGTAGTTTAATTTTTAGACAGAATTGAGTGACGCGGACTACTTGGCTATATTTCATCACCTGATTATGCCCATTGCCCGAGAGGTATGCCAGTCTAGTCTCATTTCTATATGAATTGGTGATTGTTAGCTTTTTGTCTTGAAATAATGAATTACCTAAGCTTTGTTTGCTATAATTTTTTTACTACTTTTTCCCGTTAACTGCGTTGACTTTTTCCTTTATTAGCTACGCATTCGTTTTTATTATTCGTTTCTTTGTCTTTTCCAGTTTGACCCTGAGTTGGTCTTGGTGTCGGCTGGTTTCGATTCGGCTGCTGGAGACCCAAAGGTTTGTTTTGTTTTCTGTTTTCGATAATGTTTTCTTACTGTGTGCTCTTTTTTCTGCAGATTTTTTTAGATTCCCGTTAAGGTAGTGATTCCTTTTGGGCACATATTGTTGGTTGACGGCTCAAACCAAGATGAAATTTGATGAAACTTTCCAAAATAAGTTCGTTTGGGGTTCTAACACCCTCCGTGCAATCCCGCTTGGAAATTTCGAGATTTCCGTTCAGGACGGTTTTCGCCAATTTCTGACAGTTGAGCAGTAACTGCATAGTTATGTCTCTACTCGTTTGAAAGATCTCGTTGAGCTCTACATTTTTGCTTTTGGAAGCAACTTTCTAGCTCTTCTCTATTGTGAGATATAGCCGAGTTTCTTATTTTGGCGTTTAAAACTTGTCATTTTTGCAGAAATCAAATAGTCCACGATTTCTTGAGCTACACAAGCCGTAAAATTAAACTAATGGTGTCGATTTGAAGGTCTCGTCGAGGCCGATTATCCTAGGCATGATAATCTTCCAACTGCTATCACAAAAAATGTAGTTTTTCCAAAAACATGACCAAATTTTTTCCAGCGATTGTGGAGCATTATGCAAGCTAGAGGGTTGCCCCTTAGTGGACGTGTTTTACCCAAAAATACCCAGGGACCCTTTTTTAGTTGCCCCGATTGCTGCTTTCTAGCTAAAGTGGCCGCTTGCCAAAGTTGGGAAAAGTACGCAAAATTCAGGTTGCGCAAACATTTTAGCGAATTTCTTCATAACGAAGAGTGATTTCATGATAATTAAAAAAGGGTCCCCAGCTATTTGATAGTGGAATCCAATGATGTAGCCCATGCCTCACGAAAAAATTTACTTTAGTCTGCAAAAAATCTGGAAAATTAAAGTACTTCAAAAATGCGGTAAAATGGTTTTCGAAAAGTGAAGTTAGTTTCATTGCATTCATTAAAAAGAGAAAATGTTAAGCTCCATTTTGATATAAAAATAGCTTCTTAACTCAAAGTAAAGAATGAGTAATAAAAGTTCAAAGTTGATGTCTCTAAAAGGAATCACCACCTTAACTGTTTGATGGGCATGTTGTTCCTAATGCTACATTTATTATATAGGGTGAAATGTGTGTCAGTCCAGAAGCCTTTGGTCATTTCACTTTTATGCTGTCAAGGCTTGCTCAGGGAAAACTTGTGCTGTGTTTAGAGGTATGTTGTATTACTGGGGGGGGGGGGGCGGGCCCCCCACTCAGCGACCTTCCCCCCACATTGGAGGAGTTCCCCGTGAAAAGCCCCCATAGCCCAAAAAATAGCCACATTTTATCATTTTTAGCCTAAAAAACACCTAAAAGTGGTTATTTTTAACGATTTTTAGCAGTTTTTGCTCAAGAAACTGTAAACATTAGAAAACGTTTTTCAAAAAGATGCCCTCCGGCCCCTTGAAGCTCCCTCCGCCCCCCCCCGCCCCCCGCGCTAAATGTTGGCTTAAAAATAAGCCAGTATTAGGAAACTTTTATTAGGAAAAAAATGTCATCGAAATCTTGAAAACTCTTGTGTCTATTCTGTTATAATAGCAGTTGTCGGTTTTAATAATGGTGGGACTTGCTTTAACGCAATGTATATACAACGTGTCGGCTATGTTATGCATACACAAGATAGCAGGGAGTGCTTTTTGAGAAGCTTTTCTGCGATTAGGTTCCTTCTATTTCTTTCTAGGGTGGCTATAATGTCAGTGTAGTGGCCGTTTGCGTTGAACGATGTCTAAGAGTACTACTGGGTGAACCTCCCGCGGTTCTTGCTCCATTGCGTGCCCTAAAGGAAAGGTTCGTAATTGCACTGGTTTGACTTTGCGAAATTTAATTATTTAGTTCATGCTTGGCTCCATTTTGATGCACTGTTTGGAACTGGGAGACACCCTAAACGGGAAATTTCTTTCCGATTTTGTTTTTGATTTTTTTTGTTTATCCATAGTTGTAGAACACAGACAGTCTTGTTATTTCAGCGTTCGTGAAAGTATCCTAAACTGTGTGGCAGTCCATCGTCAATATTGGTCCTGTTTGCGGGATTTCACACAGACTGATGATGTCTCAACTCTGCCTTTGTATGTTCAATTTTGTTCAAATTATTTGATGTATTGAGACGGTGCTTTGCTGACTGATAACGCACTTGCTTGCTGGAAATGCTCTGTCTAGGCCAGAATTTATGGGGGGGGGGCTCGAAGAAACCCCCATCGATGGGGAGGCATATTTTTTGACATTTTTACGCTTTTGTGTAAAAAATGCTAAAAATCGCTAAAAAATATCTGTTTTTAGGTGTTTCTTAAGCTAAAATAGTGTAAACTTCTTTAAAAATCCGGCGAAGCCAGAAAATGTTTTGACAATTTTGGGTAAAAATGGTAAAATTTGGCAATTTTAGGGGTTAAGGGGTGGTCAGATTTTATGGGGGGTGGAACCTTCCGAATTCCGAATGCCCCCCCCCCAGTAGAAGTAAACCAGAATGCTTTTGAATGATATATATATATACCATGTTTATAGATGCGTACTTTGATTTTAAAAGAAGTTTAAAATTCAAAGTTCAAAAACGTGGCGGCCTCATTGTTTAGCCAATCCTGTTTGATTTTATTAATTGTTGATTTTTCTTTTGTTTTTGTTTCAGATTTAACCCCGCCATACGCTACGAGGCTAGAGTGGGAGCGGATACCGCCGCCCCTGCTATCGGCAAACCCCTAACCCCAGAGCATTTTCAGTACAGCGTTGACCTGCTGGCTGTACGGCCAGGGCACCGGCCTCTGGCTCCGGACCCGGTTTCCCGTCCCCTGCTGCTGACTGATATGCAAATGAGGTCTCATCGAAATCTGCTCGATCCCCATCATCCAGAGCAACCGGATCGCTTAGCGGCTATCTGGACGGCCCTGGGCCCGGTCAAGTCCAGCTGTCTGATTCGTGACAGCTGTCAGCCGGCCAGCCGGCAGGATCTAGTCACGGTTCACAGTCAGACCTATCTGGACCTGCTGGCTGGTATTCCCGGGCTCAGTGAGCACCAGTTGATCACCCTACAGGATCGCTATAATTCCATTTTCCTCTGTAAAGAATCCTGGAATTGTGCCCTGTTGGCGGCTGGTGGTACCCTGGAGGCAATTGATGCGGTGCTGCAGCCTCCGGAGGATCGTGCTGTAGCACCACCGATAACCGCAGCTGTGGCTGTGGTGCGGCCACCGGGCCACCATGCGGAACCGGACCTGGCCTATGGCTTCTGCCTGCTGAGTAATGTGGCGCTGGGAGCACGCCACGCTCAGCAACGGCATGGCCTAGAGCGTATCCTAATCCTAGACTGGGATGTGCACCATGGCAATGGAACGCAGGAAGTGTTCTATGGCGAGTCGGGAGTGCTCTATATTTCCTTGCATCGTTATGATCATGGTTTTTTCTTTCCCGTTCAGGCAGACTCGGGGGCCAGGTTTGTGGGCTCTGGCCCCGGAAAGGGCTATAATGTCAACGTTCCCTGGAACCAGGGGCCTATGGGTGACGCTGAATATGTGGCTGCCTTTGAGCAGCTGATTCTGCCCATCTGCTACGCCTATGCCCCACAGCTGGTGCTGGTATCGGCAGGCTTTGATGCGGCGGAGGGGGATCCTCTGGGTGGATACCGGATTTCCCCGGCCGGCTTTGCCTGGATGACCCAGGCGCTAATGAGCCTGGCGGGTGGGAAACTGGTTTTGGTTCTGGAGGGTGGTTATAACCTGTCGGCAATTGGTAACAGTATGTTGGCCTGTGTAGAGACACTACTGGGTGTACCGGTACCCCCACTAACCCCTGGCGGTGGGAAAGCCCCCAAGTCAAGTGCCATTCAAACTATTCTGGAAGTTAGGGATTATCTGAGACCCTATTGGCCCTGTTTGGACCAGTTTGCTGTACAGTTTGCCAGTTCTATCCGCCTGCCCGACTCATTTACTCAAAATGCTGCCCTATCACAGCGCTGTGATAGGAAACTGCAGCCTGCGGTGATTCCAGGTTCAATTCCTGAGCTACCGGCTACCAGTGAAACTACTGTAGTAATTTATGATCCCCTAATGCTGCGGCATCGTTGCCTATTTGATGTCAATCATATCGAAAAGCCAGAACGTCTTCAGGTGATCTGGGATGCGTTTCAGCGCTACTCTCTGCAGAAGCGATGTCACGTGATGAGACCCAGGCGAGCCGACCCCGGCCAGCTGGTGACCCTGCACAGTCCTGACTATGTAACAGCTGTCACAAAAACGGCTGGCATGACAGCCACTGACCTGTTGCAACAGTTCTCCGCACAGTATGAGGATGTATACTTTTGTCAGGTAAATGCATAGATGTTATATAAAAGGAAAATAAAAAGTTGGTACGAAACTTACCTAACTTGTTCCTATAATTATATGCTAGTTTCATTATGGCTAACACTACTACTGGTTATATGCGTATACTTACTTACTTTCTCGTTAAGTGAGTATATGTTATAATATAAAGATTTTCGTCTGTATTATGCTTGTGATGAGTCGATAATTATGCTAACTTTGGGCGAATTTGTTTTACTTTTAATGTGCGTGCAAATGAAGCACTCTTACGTATATCTCTTTCGGTTACCTATAAGTTAGTAAAGCAGTAACTATTGCAATCTCATAGTAGAGTCAGCAGAATTGGTACTTTAACGAACTAAACAGTTCTGTTGGATTAATTTTTATGTGGTCGTATTATTGTTTCAGGAGACATATGACTGTGCCCTGCTGTCAGCCGGCGGCACGTTTGATCTCATCGATAGGGTTCTGCAGACGGATGCCAGCAATCGTAGTATTCGTAACGGTTTTGCCCTGGTTCGCCCCCCAGGGCATCATGCCATGGCCGGAGAGCCCTGTGGGTTCTGTGTTTTCAATAACGTTGCCCTGGGCGCCAAACGTGCTCTAGACCACCATGGGTTGAGTCGCGTTCTGATTGTGGATATTGACGTGCATCATGGGCAGGGCACCCAACGGCTATTCTATGACGACCCCCGTGTACTGTACTTTTCCATACATCGATTTGAGCAGGGTCGGTTCTGGCCCAACCTGCCCGAGTCCAACTGGGATTTTCTGGGCTGCTCCGCTGGCCTGGGCTACAATGTCAATGTTCCGCTGAATGTGACGGGTCTGGGCGATTCGGACTATCTGGCCATCCTAAACTGGATCCTGCTACCGTTGGCCTGGGAGTATGATCCACAGCTGGTACTGATATCGGCTGGCTTCGATGCCGCGCTAGGCTGCCCGGAGGGTCATATGCGCTGCATGCCGGCTCTCTATGCTCACTATACGCGATCTCTCATGGCGCTGACAGGCTGTGGGCGGGTCTGTGCGGTTCTGGAAGGCGGTTACAATCTGGACTCTCTGGCTGAGAGTGCGGCCTGGATGGCCAAGACTTTGCTGGGTGACCCCTGTCCACCCCTGGCTCCCCTCTCGCCAGTTCATCCGGCTGTTGTTGAAGTAAGTTTGCATACTTAGGTATACGTATACCGATGTATAGAATTTTTTTAGAAAAAGTATCCGTCCCTTTTTGCGGTTTTCTAAATTTTTTGTAGTCACCTGATGATTTGAGCGACTTGTGCTTAATCCTTCTACCACCTTGTTAGCCCTTATTGAATGCGCGGTGGAGGGGGGGGGAAATTAAGGCAAAGTTTGCATTTACACCTGCCAAAAATTGGAATAGAGTTCTTTGGTTATTTACCAATCTTTTGTCCAAAATTGGTTTGTTTGTTGGGATAAGCATTTCTTTTGAGAAAGGCAGGGTAATTGTAAACCAACCCCAGTCTCAAGCAACCTGCTCTCCCAAACAAACATGCGGCTGATGTTGTTGTTTAAATTCGGATTTAAATTAAGATTAAGATTAAATTTAAATTATGTTGAAGCTCTCTTTACATTAATAAGTTAGTGTTTTAATCGTAGTACTTGGGTTTAAGGTGCTGCGTTGTCTCACAGTGTCTCTGGCACCCTACTGGACCTGTTTTGCCAGCAGCCATGATCTCCTGGCGGGTCTGGAGGGCAAGGCTCGGCTTCACATTCCGGATCCCATCTTTCTGGGATCTCCCAGCTATCCCAACGCCCCGCCCTATCCCACCGCGGATGTCTATCAGCCCGTATCGGCAGATGTTGCTCAATCCGTCAGGGCTGAACTGGCTTCAGTGCTGTCCACCTACAGTGCTGTGGTGACGCCACCTCCCTTTCACTGTGCCATAGTCTATGATGAAAGTAGGACTACTGATGTGTGTGTCTGGTCTGTTGTTGTAATATTGCATGTAGAATTGTTTTAAGGTGGTGATTCCTTCTTTTGGTGTCATATTGTTAGTTTAGGGCTCAGACCGCGTTGAAACTTTACGAAGCTTTTGAAAAAGCACTTATTTTAGCGTTTTTACACCCTCCTCGCAATCCCGCTTCAAAAATTGAACATTAGCGTTCTGGGCAGTTTTTGCCAATTTCTGACAGTTGGGCAACAGCTGCATTATTATAACTATGCTCATTCGAAAAATCTCTTTGTGCTCTACATTTTTGCTTTTTGAAGCTACTTTCTATCTTTTCCAATCGTGAGATTGAGCCAACTTTATTACTTTGGCTTCAAAAGCTTGTCACTTTTGCAGAAATCAATTAATCCATTAATTCCTGAGCTACACATGTCGCAAGATTAAACCAAAAATTTCATTTTAAAGGCCCTACAGAGACCAATTATCCGACACATGGTCGTTGCCAATTAATTTTATAGGTTATAATATGCCCAATAATCTTATAGGCCGTAATTTTTGAAACTAATTAATTTTAATTAACTAATTTCTACAAAATGAGCGATTTCAAAATAATTAATAAAAGGTCCCCAGTATTCGATGGAGGTATCGAATGATCTGACCGATGCCCCTCGAACAAATTTTATTCAGTCCTGCAAAAATTCCGAAAAACTGTACTCCTAAAATTAGCTAAAAACCTTCTAGACAACCAAATGTAGTTTCACTGTATTCGTTAAAAAGTGAAAATGTTAGATTACATTTTGATATACATATCGCTTCCTAACTCCGAGTAATGAATGAGTAATAACGGTTCAAAGTTGATGACACCAAAAGGAATCACCACCTTAAATGGCTGTTTCTGCTGTAATGTTTAGGCATAATTTTTTGAGCGAAATCAACAGAGCATATTAAAAGCTACTAGTTTAAGTTACAGCCTATTACCGTGTGTATTTGTGTGTGATGTGAAATAAAGCGAAGCGTGTATGAAAAGTTACCACGGACACTTCTTTGACTAGAAATCTGCACGTTTTATGAACTTGTAAATCCTGGCTTAACTTGTGACAAGACTATTCGTTTTCTTGACAAAACAAACAATAATTCTATAGTACATTAGTAGTACGACGTACTCTGATAGCATCATATTATTTTTTGTGAATTTTTTAGGAATGTTGAAGCACAAAAGTCCCCTGCCGACGGCCCATCCAGAATGCCCCGAAAGAATTTCTCACTGCTGGTCTGCCCTCATGTCTTCCCGGCTGTTATCCGAACACTGTCTTATTTTGCCAGGTCGCTTGGCCACTGATGCTGAACTGCGGACAGTCCATAGGTAGTAATTCCGACAAAGATTGATGGGACTGTGCCTCCGTAGCTCAGTCGGCAGAGCGTTTGCCTAGTGCGCAAAAAGTCGTGGGTTCGAGTCCCACCGGAGGTCCGAATTTTTCGGACCTTCGGCGGTACATGACTTTCTTCTTCTTCTTTCTCATTTTCTCTTCATTGTATTGTCTTAGTTTCTGGTTTGGTTTTGGAAGTTTCCATTTTGTTCTTCGCAGCCTGTGAAAATGTTTGCAGGTGGCACAGTCAGCGCATAGTCCTTGTAAATAAGAAATGACAAAACCCCCCGGTCTGTTTCTGACTTCTAATGGACTCTCTCTTTCTGTCTCCACTTGCTTTGCTGCTATGATCAAAAGATAAGCGATAGCAATTTTTGGACTACTCAATACTCAATACTCAGTTTGCACCAGTCTTTCTACAGGGCAGATTCTCTTCCCCTATCGCGTTTGACGCTGCTTTGACGCTGAATACTATCTTAATTTGCAGCTTGCGCTTATTTTCCTTCCATCCTTTGCAACATTTCAGTATATGTTTAAGCTTTCGAATCCAACTTGAGTTTTAATGAATTCATTGTATGTTAATTTGTCGATTTGGTTGTTTCAGTGCTGAGCTGATTGCGACAGTTCGTAGTCTTTCGGACGGGTCCAGACAGGAACCGGCCGAAACTGTGCCAACCTATTCTTCCAAGGTAAAGTTATTTATATACAATGTATTATATCAAACAAAGTAATGACACTTTAGTTTAACATGTTTTGTTGCAATAAATGACATTATTTATGTAATGTGGAATGCTCACTTGAATTTTTGAGCAACATCATATTGTGAATTTGTGTCTGCACATTATTTACGTCAAGAAAATGAAGTAAACGCGGGCTAGCAGGCGGATCCACGAAGATCCACATTATTGTATTTATATTTTGTCAATGTCATGCCTGGTTTTTTATATTGTGTAATTTGTGTCTGTATCTCATTATCATGCCTGGGGCCGATGTTATAAAGCGATATAACCCGGTTAAATAGCTAACCCGGGTTAGAAACCGGGTTATCAACCCTAACCCAATGTTATAAAAAGAGGGTCAGCAAAACCCGGGTTTCGCTAATGGGGTTAGGGTTAGGTTTGAGGTTAACCCCAAAAATAACCGGGTTAAATCCTTGCTAGCTGATAGCTGATTGCATGAGCTAATTGGTTTTAAAATAGGGGTTAACTCATAGGATAACCGGGTTAACTTAACCTAACCTGAAAAATGCTTTATAATACAGAGTTAACCCCAAGGGTTAACCTAACCCAAATATTTCGGGGTTAACCCCAAAATGGACTTAACCCGGGTTAGCCTTAACCCCATTTTTATAACATCGGCCCCAGGTGTTTGTTTCTGCTGACTGTTCCAGCTGTTTTTCCTTTGTTCGTCTTAGGATACGTTTGAAGCTGCCGCCGTAGCTGTGGGCTGTACTCTGGAAGCCGTGAGTCACATCTGTTGTCAGGGAGGCGCCGCTGTGGCCCTTCTGAGGCCACCGGGCCATCATGCTTCCAGTAACGCGGCCGGTGGCTTCTGCTACTTTAATAACTGTGCCCTGGCCGTGCGTCATGCACAGCAACAGCACGGCTTGAAACGGTAATAGCCGTCTTATTGCAGATGATGTCCTCCCCCCACCCTCTGTAATAGCGAAGCGTATGATGCTTGTCACACTCTTAGTTATTATGTACTCTTGATAATATGTAGTCACATAGCAGTGATCATCTCTTGATGTTTTTGCTTGTTTTTTGAATAGCCTGGACTGTATACCGATTATGTGAAGAACTTGTCTGTCAACTAAAGTCGTGCCATGAAAAGTTGAAAAAATTGAACGTTTCTGCTAGATTTTTCTATTTTGTTGAAATTGTGGGTGGAGTACTTCTCTGAAAATTCTTTTGCACTTTTCAGTAGTGTGCATTGTATTTCTAATATCTGCCTGTAGTCAGTAAGTTAATTCGAAATATCGAAAGGAGCACTGAAATAATGCTATCTATAAAGCGTTAATAAAACAGTTCAATTGTTAAGCTTTGTTTGCCATTCTTGTTCACAGTTTTGTTTTCTTCTAGAGTTTTGATTTTGGATTTGGACATTCACTTTGGGAATGGGACATCGGAAATCTTTCAGGATGATCCCAGCGTTCTGTACATATCTCTGCATCGCTATGATAATGGTGGTTATTATCCGTGCCTGTCTGCTGAGGGGTCCTATACCAACATTGGTACAGGGCCGGGACAGGGATTTAATGTCAACATTCCCTGGTCTTGCAATGATGGTCACATTATCACCAATGCCGACTATTTGTTCGTCTTACACAGAGTAAGTAATTAGCGGCTGTTTTATCGCTTATCTTTACAAAGTACATAACAGACAGATAACTAGTCAGCTAGTTTATCCTGCTTTTCTATTTTCACTGCCTAATGTTTAGAGACTGGGTTTTTTGGTTACTTTTATGAATAACGTTTCCTAACTGTAGAAACCTTTGTCGCTGTGTTCTCATCGTGATCACGCGCAATTTTGCAATCAGCTATGTCAGTGTGTAACTTTGGCAAGTGTTGTTTCAGTAGCTGATTTTAGTTTCAGTTTCAGTCGGTGGTCCGAAATGATTTCAGTTTTAGTTTCAGTTTTAGTTTCAGTCGGGGTTTCAGTTTCAGTTCACGTTAAAAAGAACTGTTTCCAGCTCTCTGAGTTAATATAAAACAATATTTAATGTGTATTCAGCCTCCCTTACAGCAATGTTAACAGAATCGAAGCTCAAAACCTTAAAAATTTTAAGATTTAAGGAAAGGCTGAAACTACGTAGTTTCAGTCCGAGTTTCAGTCTTTTACCCAATATAGTTTCAGTTTTAGTTTCAGTTGGCAGCCTAAAAATGTTTGTTTCAGGTCTCTTTTCAAAATAGTTTCAGTTTCAGTGACTGAAACATCACTATAATTGGCAGTGGCAGTTTTTGTAGTTAAATTTTCGCCTCTGTGAAAATATTACGTAGGAGAATGAATGAAAAAGGTCATTATCTGCAAATATGCTCTGTGCTTATTTCTTTCAATGACAGTAGCTATGAATGTTAGCTGTATTAACTACGTCGTACCTTTACTTTGCTAGCTTTCAATTTTCTTTAACATTATCCGTACTGTTTCAGCTGATTTTACCACTGGCCTTGGAGTTCGGTCCTGACCTGGTGATAGTTAGTGGCGGCTTTGATGGGGTTGTTGGCGATCCTTTGGGTGGCCCCGCCTCCAATCTGACTCATCACGTGATCACTCTCATGACAGACGCCTTGCATCGACTGGCCTCTGGTCGCCTGCTGTTTCTGCTTGAGGTATGTGTCTTCTTTGTCACCCGGTTTAAACCCATAGCTATACGTAATTGGTTAGTAAGATAAAATGATAGTATATACTATAGAGATATCATTGCGTATGTATATCTAAAGGAATCTGGAGCCTGCGGTCATTTTAGGCATTAGCTCTTCTCTTAGATTAGCTCAGATTGTGTGAGTTTGCTTGAGAGCTTGATAACTCACGAGTAAGTGGAAGTCTTTTTCTGGAGGGCCGTTCGTTAAGTTTTTTCCAAGAAAAATCCCTAAATTTTAAATACCTGTATTTTAACATAATTTCCTCCCTTTCCTTTCCCTATATGTCTATTTAATTTCTGATTATTATTTCAAAAAGCATTTAACAAAGTTTCTTTCCCCTATATTTCTATTTAATTTTTGATTATCGTGCCATTTCATTTCTCATTTCAATTCTACGCTTTTAAACTTACTGTCGGTCAATCAGTTATTTTGATTACAAACAAAGTAAATGGACAGCATTGTGGTTTGGGGTAGCAAGCATGTACAGGGTAATTGCAACCCAAGGATATTTTATGCATGTGTATCATATTATGTCACTTATTGGCCTCTATGTATGGTCTTGAATTGGTACCTATCGTTCTAACCTTTTCTCTTTTTGCAGGGCGGCTACAATGTGGATACCATAACTCAAGGCGTCAGTGATATTGTACGCCTGTTTGTGCAGCAATCATCCACTGCGGCCGATCATTCACCACTGTTACCGGCCTCAGCTTTTTGTGGGAAACCCTCAAATCAATGCCTGGACCTTGTGATCAGTCTCCTTAAAAGGCTCAGCCCCTTTTGGTCTCGTCTCAACTCCCTCTATACCCTTCCAGGCCTTTCCCTTACTGCTACCCCGGCCTCCGCTAGCAGCGGTCCCAGTCAGCAGGCCTCTGGTTCTGGTTCCGGGTCTAGCAGCTCCAGGCCTGATCGGGATCAAGCCATTGCCAATGTGGCTGAGTTTCTGAACATGGAAAAGATGTTGTTGAGTGAGACCGGAGGGTCCCTCTTTGCCGTCAGCCCCCTGCCCTGGTGCCCCCACTTGGACTCGGCCCTGAGCCCGCCCCCACCCAGCCTGGACAGCCTGATGAGTATGGGCCGACCCTGTGGCGCCTGTGGGAATGTGGGTGAGAATTGGATTTGTCTGAAGTGTTTTTCGGTGAGTGATTGAGGGTATTTTCGATTGGTTTTTTGCTTTTGCAGACGGACTTTGCTGTTTTTTCTGTTTGTTCCTTTATTTTAGGAACCAGAAGAGTACATAATGCGTAAGAGTGTGGCAAGCGTCATAGTCCATCCAGTGAGAGCCCAAATTCTGGTTTTTTTCTGAGCGAAAAAAGTGGTTGTGGGGAAGTGGGGTAAGGCCCCCCCAACTAGTGGTGAGACCCAAAAAGTGGGGGGAAAACCAAAGTGGTCTGAAACTGCCAAAAATGCAGTAAAAATAGCCTGTTTTCGACATATACTGCTATAACTATGCTAAGAAGTGCTCAAAAATTGAGTTTGAGTATCATAATAGACGCTTTTTGACAAAAAATTCCGGCGAAGCCGGAAAATTTTTGAAAAATTTGACCAAAAATCCTTAAAATTTGGCATTTTCTGGGCACCTTATAGTGAGTGGAGGGGAGAGGGATCGAATGAGGAGACCCCATAAAGTGGGGGTGCCTCCCCGCCTCCCCACTAAAAATAGCCCAGCAAACTGCTGTGTTATGTTCGCTGTCTGCTTTCCCCCCCCTTCAAATTGATTCTTGGACTCTTGACCCCCTCTGCATTTCGTCCTACCTATTATGTCCAGCTCTCTCGCTTAGTACTATTTTTTACATGGATGTGCTAACCTTGTCTATATGCTTAGCCACGTCAGATCATGAAATGCGCTTTCAAGTTTTGGAAAACATTTAATACCCGTGTTTCTGTAAATAGTTTTTTGTATTTGGTTGTATCTGTATGTTATAGGTAAACTGTGGTCGTTATATACAACAGCATGGTTTGTGTCACCGGACCGCCTTCCCTGGGCATGCTATCGCTTTAAGCTTTGCCGATTTATCCGTCTGGTGTTACGAGTGTGATCACTATATTGATAATGATATTTTGAGATCTTTCAAAGAAGCTGCCGTTCGGGCTAAGTTTGGCAACTTAGTGGAAGAATAGCCTGGAGAATTTGAACATTATGGTGTTTTTGTTTTTTTCATTTTTCATCATTTCTTATTTATTTGATTTGTATGAGTTAAGTTTGAGCGATATTGTTTTGTTGAAATTGATGTATCTGTGATTTTTATAATAAATGTTAGTTGTTTCGCTGATTATAGGGATCTGTAGATGTTGTCTTTTGGATTTTCACATTTTGTAGATTTTGTTGGTGAGCTCTTTACATGGAATTTGAAATGTTTACAAATGCTTGAGAGACAGTTAATGTCTTTCCACGCGGTTCGAATTTCGTACAACCCAGCTGCTTTTTTTGTGAACTGCAATGGTAACTTTAACTTTGGTATAAGGCATAACCGCCTTCTAGACTATTCCGTTATGATGTAGATGATTTTTCTCAGATTACCTTTAGGTTTGGATTGAAATAAGTGAATTTGGGCTCAAATTTGAACTCACTACTCGATTTAAGATGCTGGTTTCCTTTCGGGTATTTTTAACTCATACGACTTTAATCCTTTACGTAAATAGCTAAACTTACGAAATAATCTATTTCCGTGCTGTTTAGCATTCTTAGACCAGTCCCGCATTTTTAGGCCAAAAGATAAGAAAGTTTTGGTTTTTGGCCTTAGGCTTCCAGTAGGTAAACCAGACAAGGGATTGGTTGTTATGGCTGGAAAGATGACACAAGAACATTTTTGCTTTTACAACCTTTGAGCTATATCCACTGGATAAGTCAGTATAAGCAAAAAACCATGGGTTCAAGGGTCAAAAAATAGCCATTTTCGAGGAAATCAGTTTTTTCAAAATTACGGCCGAACCTTGCGAACAATTTTGTTCCATTTATACTCAATCGATACAGCGTCCAAATGCACATTTTATGAATTCCTATTAGCCGGACTTTATTGCTTTCTTTCAGCTAGAGATTTGAAAACCATTTCGGTAAAACTGCGGTTATTTTGTTTTGAACATCGATTTCTCAAAAACTACTCGACAGATTCCGGAGATTTTCGGCAAAATGGAAACTCGTACTATTGCGGAGGGACGTTTTCTTGGTTTTGGTTAGTGTTGTTTCAGTAGCCGATTTTAGTTTCAGTTTCAGTTTCAGTCGGTGGTTCGAAATAATTTCAGTTTCAGTTTCAGTCGGCGTACCAAAATAGTTTCAGTTTCAGTCGGCAACGTAAAATAATTTCAGTTTCAGTTTTAGTTTCAGTCGGAGTTTCAGTTTCAGTTCGGGTTAAAAACAAGGGTTTCCAGCTCTCTGAGTTAATATAAAGCAAAATTTCATGTTTATTCATCCTCCCTTACAGCAATGTTAACAGAATCGAAGCTCAAAACCTTAAAAATTGCAAGATTTAAGGAAAGACTGAAACTAGTTTCAGTCCGAGTTTCAGTCTTTTACCCAATATAGTTTCAGTTTCAGTTTCAGTTTCAGTCGGCTGCCTAAAAATGTTTCAGTTTCAGTTTCAGTTTCAGGTCTCTTCTCAAAATAGTTTCAGTTTCAGTTTCAGTCGCTGAAACTGAAACCTGTACAAACTGAAACCTGTACAAACTGAAACCTAGTTTCAGTTTCAGTTTCTGTGACTGAAACATCATTAGTTTTGGCTAAAACGTTCACAGTTTCGAGAAGATTTAGTGCAAAGTTTAAAAATTTAGTGCTTCCGTGCATTTTGTGAATTTTCTCAACCGTTGAGTGATACTGGGCAAAACCCCAAAAAACGTCCCTCGGCCCATATGTCCTCTCTATGATAGCGCATAAAGAAATTTTATCTGGTTCCGCAGTTTTGAAAAATCAATGTTCAAAAATTTTTGGTCTATATTTAGCCGTTATATATGTCAGAACATGTTTGCTAATTTTTTAATAATTTTGCTAGTTTCGTAAGCTCATATGAATGTCCTGATTATAAGCTTTAAAACGATGTATAAAGCTCTTTCCAACTCCCAAAATTGAGAAAGTTATAGCGTTTTAAAAAATCACCACAAAAGCATGCACAAAAGGATACCAGCACCTTAAGGCTCAGTCCCCGACGCTACAATGTGTCAACTGAGTTTCGTAGGATAAAGTTGCGTCCAGCTAGAAAATTCGTATCGGAGCTAGAACGGGAATGATAAAATGCTTTCTATTACTAATCTATTGGTCTGGACATGGGAGGTGGTTTTGCAAATTTGTCACTTTTCACCAGATATTGAGCAATTGAATGAACATTTTGATAATGATCATAGTGAGATAGTGAGCAAAGATGATCACATTTTGAAAAGTGCTGAAATGACGTTGGGGTAGAAGGCTGGAGAGTGGAGACCGCTTTCATGGGATAAACCAGTTATTCATAGATTACAGCCATTTTTGAATCTTATTAGATTTCTGGCCCAGCCCCCCTCTTTAATGATTTGAGAACAGTGCTACTGTTAACCATTCTGAACACCCATTTGATGTGAATGGAGAAATATAGATGTGTAGGCTAACTAAACTAAACGAAAACCTGTCATGTGAGCTTCCCGCTAATTTAGTGGCTTCTTACTGGCGCTACAGTGGAGTGGAGGATGATGTCAAGTGTGTAGTGCAAAATTTTAGCACATCTGTGACGTCTAGCGAGCAGTCGTGCAGTCTGGGGTATATATTTGTTCAGTATCTGAGATAAGGGCAGTTGTTCTTATGGAGGGCTGCGAGCTACCGTAACCCTATAGGAGAGCTAGAATGAACTGTTTAACTCGCTTAATCTTGTGCCGTGCCGGCCGAGTGGTTAAGGCGTTCGACTTCGAATCCGATAGTCCGAGGATCGAATCCCCGCTGCCACAAAGCTTTCACGAATCCCCTTGAGCAAGGGACTAAGCACATATCGGTTCGCCGTGAGCTCTAGCCAACCCAGCTATCTATCCTTAATTGGTCGGTAAATGGGTACCACTATTGTGGGAAGGTAACAGGAGTCCGTGTAGGGCTAAAAGCCTTGAAGGGCCGGCCCCCCTTCCACGGATGTAGTCATCATTTGAGGTGACACTCCTGGCTCTACGGCTGTGTATCCGGGGATGACCACCGGCACCCCTTGTCCCTGAAGCAGGGATGGAGATATTCTCCAGGGGTCACCTACCTTTACCTAATCTTGTGCGCGAAAACTCTTTTAACTCGCTGCTGCTCGCAAAGACGCCTCCTACGGCAGAATCCGTATTTCGTCAACCAGCAGATCGCTAACTCTAGGTCTGTTTTCTGTTTTTGGTTTGTAGTCATAAATTTTAAGAATTACTATTTATTGTAGATTGCTTTGCCAGTATTGAGACATAGCAGCAGATTACCAGAATGTTGTATGGGCAATTTTCGACGTGAGTGAGAGACGGTTTCCAGCTGTTACAAAGCTTTCACAGCTCTACCCAATCCAGTTAGCCATTCTAAGCTAGCCCAAGTCTAATGACTCACAAATCCCAGCCTAAGTCCCTTGGCTTGGGCTGGGGTTTAGGTGTGGTGTATTTTTGGCTTTGTCATTTTTTCAGGTAAACTTTTGAGAGATGTAACTGTTTTTTCTGATCTACCCCCTTTATCCTTGCGTCATGGCAACTGGCAGACAGCTAAGCAGCGAGTTTGATCCACTCTGCCTGTTTTTGGTCACCAAGGGAAGTCGAGATCAGGGTGACCGTATGCTCTTCATGTATCCCTTTATACAGGAAGATGACCTGGATCCAAGAATAGGAAGTTGGTATTTTTAGTTATAAGCAAAAAATTTATGTTCAATTAAAATTTATATATAGAATTAAAGCATAATAACCTAATCTGTGGTAGTTTAGGGCTGTTTAGAACTGCACGGCTTAGTAACTGTTTAGTCTGTCATTAAGTGTCTTGCTTTTGTGTTAAAGGTTTGGCGACGTTTTCATTGACTTAAATTGATGTTTAAACTTTTGTCTTATTTAGAGCATTCAGGTCGAAATCCGTACGGGATTCGTTACGTGGCTGAAGATTTGTATCTCCCAAAACAGAGGTGATCGAACAACGCAGCAGTGACTATTACATAATGATAATTTCTATAGTTAGTCTGTAATACTTAAGAATTAAATTACTGTTCACTTTAGCGTTTCCAGTTATCCTTTTCCGGTGAAGTTACAGGGATAGGTACGTAATGTTGAGTTTCTTTGTTTTCAGAAGACAGAGTCGAAACACATGCATCGATCTCAGTGGAAAACTGACAGGGTAAGACCATACTTGCGCTTACTTTGTCTCAATTTTGCTACTTTCACGCATCGAGTGAGCACTACATACTAGTGGGTACTGAGTAGCTACTCATCCAGTGGTAGAGGATCACTACACGAGATGACCCTCATTTATGGTTGACCGTGCCTTGGCGTGTTGTTCACTATCGTAATTTTGTATCAATGTGACACGTGCAACAGGGGGGGGGGGTGGCGAGAATTCTCAAAGTTATGAATCCCCCGGATGTTTTCCTGCGATGTGTAAATTCCCCGTTTTCAAAAATTTTTCTCACCTTCGACGCAAAGGTGGTGTTAACTTCCCTACTTGTTTTCCCTTCAAAATGATGATGTAAAAATGTAGGTTTCAGCACCCTCCAGACCCCCTGCCAGGTTTGCCATTTGACCCCCCAAAATTGTTTTTGACTTGGTAACGTTTACTATGTGCATGCTTTTATTTCTTTCATAATTCTGTGTCGATGTTTGCTCACATTGTGATTAAGCTTAATGGTTTAATTTAGAATTTAAGGTTGAATTTAAATTCTTGGATTAAAATTAATTACTTGTTTAATTTTATTAGATGCATCTGATTCTAGGTTGTCAGAGAAGATAATGGCATTCCTATTTACGGTTCATGCTGACATGTGCGAGCAGAAATTTGAACTAAAAATTAGTGATGTCAGGTATATATAAATGTTTTGCAGTTTTTTCTGTGTTTCCATATTTTGATAATTTATTATTAATTTGTATGTGCTAACTATTATTGTTGTATACTGTGCTAAGTCTACAAGTATTTGTAGTGAAAAGACCAAAGAGTAAAAGGTTTAAAGAGTCCACCAAAGATAAACTTTAACTTAAGGGCAACTGTAGCTGAGACTGAGAGGTACTATGAAACACTACAGCCAGGTGAACACGAGATGCCAAGGCAACTCTTATATCCGTCGAACCAAGCAGCCTGGTTTAGTGCGTGCCCGATTCGGGATGGTCCACCTTATGGGGATCGTAAAGTGCTTCACGGGTCTTACTGTAGCAAGCTGGTTACAATCCTGGGTTTCTCTTCGCTCTGCGCTCGAGAAACCAACAGTGGTAAAGGTCTAGTCCGCAAGTCCACCAACACTAGCTTTAAACCGCAAGTCCACCAATACTCAACTCCTACTTAGTAAAGCTAAAGCTGACCTAACTAGTCCCCTAGGCCTAAAGAAATCAGAAGTACAAGCTACTAATTTAATGAACAAGAGATTATACGCAAACGAGGAAATTTAGGATAGAGACAAACTGAGTTTAAGAGAAAGGATAAAAGAGGTACGGATAATCAATTGCAAATGATAACGATATAGGTACAGATGTGAAACAACAGTAGAAAAACAGTGAAAGCAAATTCGAAGACAGACAAACAAACAAGCAGACCAATTCACGTCACACTCTTACAGATTATTCTGGGCTCGTACCTTTGCCAGACAGAGATTACTTTATGTTATATGATTAATTTAGGTCCCTAATCAGCAGTCTTTCGTAAACCCAAATTTACCAAGAAATTAGATTAAGTTTAAGTTAACCTGAAACCTACAAAATTTAGAATGAATTAATAATATATCGCAGGATCTGGTGCAGTTTCTAGACTATCGAATCACTATATTCTGTCTACCGAACCTAAGATTCGAGGGGGTCTGCCTATATGCAAACTGTGTCCTATATGCTGTTCAAAGTTACAAAACAGTCAATATCGCACAGATTTCCACCCTTCCCAGGGCTCTAGATACTAGTTCCAACTGCCCGCTCGGCAGACAGCCAGAAGCTAATATCCTACTTCCTGCCTAAGGAAGCGGCCGAAGGCTAAAGGCTAGACGGTCTTTTAGACTTCCCCAGGAATTACAGTACAAAAATAGTTTTGTACCCTCAAAGGTACGATTTACAGAAGACAGATAATTTGATCAAAGAAAGAGACATAGCTTTAAAGAAACAGTGAGAAAGAGTCAATTTGTTTCGATGTTATCTTCTTCGGGGTGGTCCCAACTCCGAACCCACAGTCCTAAAGTTTGGTAGCCTTGAAACAGGCTCTTAAGGCCGAGAGGCGGCTAAAGTTTGAGAAGAAGTAGTCGTCGGAGGATCGAGGGAGCAAGCCTCAACCAGGGGGGATAGCAGTGCACGGCAAGATCCAGATAGTCAGAATGGCAGTTGGGTGTCGGACAAATCACCCTGAATGATGGCAGGTCTTGTGCACTCTATCCAGCCCTGGCAGACTGTTTTTCCCTGTTAAAATCTAATAAAAGTTCTAGTCACAGAAAAGCACCTTAGCGATCTTGAGATAGCCGGAGCAGAGA